>ML424303.1:29755-40582 GCA_005239525.1 Nicotiana knightiana | reverse complement strand
TATATATATATATATATATATATATATATATATATATATATATATATATATATATTTATATTAGGCTGAGCTTTATCACCTTGAGTTGTTGGCTAATTATTTGAGAAACGGTAAAGGTTATCTTCACTTTATGCTCATGTATTTGTATTGTTATCACGTGACTTGTAATTTGATAACTTCCTTCCTTTCTTGTGGAGCGGGTCAAACACCTCGGCAGTATATTGAGATGCATATGTGGTTCATGTCGGTCGACCCTTGGCAGTGTACACACAACTCTGGATCGGGTCGTACGACCTCGACATAATCGTGCGTAATATCGCTAGCAGTACGAATATACACGCGATTTTTCTTTCTACTGATTGTCTGGTATTTTATATCATATTCCTTACCCGTTTGATACTGGCACTTGATATATCTGAGCTGGTGAGATACAATACAAGATTGGGAAATTTATATCTTTAAAATAAATTTTGGAAGATTATGTAAATTAATGATTTACCCCATTATTACTGTTGCGCTTCATATTCGTTTATGATTTAGCATACTGATTTATTGGACCTCCAGTAAGTGTTGATGTCGACCCCTTGTCACTACCTCTCCGGGGTTAGGCTAGATACTTGTTGGGTACGCGTTGATTTACGTACTCATGCTACATTTCTACACTAAATGTGCAGGATCTGAGAGGTTCATTTAGTGGTCATCTTGGCGCGTAGGCGCAGTTGCTGAGGAGACTTTTAGTGAGCTGGATTCCAGGCTACATACCGCGGTCCACAGAGTCTCTATCATACTATTTACTCTATCCTATCTTATTTATATTTCAAATAGATGTGGTATTGTTATTGTACTCCTTAGTAAATGCTCATGCACATGTGACACCGTATTTTGGGGATATTCTAGCGGTTGTTATGGTTCGTTTTAATATTGTCATCTTTTATTTTGTATATTACTAATATTTCAAGTATTCATGATTTTTAATTAATAAAACTTATGATTTTGTAAATAATGAAATTAAGCTAATAGTTCACAGTTGACTTGCCTAACGGCGACGTTGGGTGCCATCACGACTTATAGTGGGTTTTGGGTCGTGACACCTCCCCTGAAGAATTTTATCCCCGGTGGCTGATCTATTGAAAATGACTTCAATGTCGAGAAAGCCTCCAGTAAACGGGATCGAGGCAAGGAGGTATGAAGGTACATATGCTCCATCACCAATTACATTCTCCCTACAGTTCGGGAGAACTGTAAATGGGAGGGAAAATAAGTGGTTGTCCCTGGTCCTGACGAGGAGATCACCACACACGTGGAAGGGTATCTAAGTGTTTACACATACCCCTTCACATTGGCCCCCGTAGACCCCATAGTCCTCGACTTTTGCAGAAGGTACTCGGGCAGATTCATCTATCCTTTTGGAGGGTCATAATCCTCCTCTACCACTTCGTTAATAACACTGGCACCCCGGGTTTACCTGCGACCATCTGTTTCGTCTCTACAGTCTCCGAATCTTCCGAGGGGGATTAATCAATCTCGTTCGTCGGCAGAGGAAAGCTCTATTATCGAGCATCGACGAGGATAGGGATGCTGGCAAGGAAGATTCGTTCGGGTGAAAACCGAGGATCTCATTCCCTCCGAATTCCTATCGTTCCTTGAAAAGATGAACCTAGCCCATGAGTCCTTCTTCTTTTCGAGTACTTAGAATTTCTTTTGGATTTGTTTTTGTTCTATTTCTTCATTGCTTGGTTTTGCCATCATGCAGCAGTTTCCTGAGTCTCCAACGTAGTTCCCTGCTTCAAAGAGTAGGTTGAGGGGATCTGCACGCAGATGTCGTGTTTTGAGCGCGAATGGCGCAAGCTCTCAAGGGCTAGTGGGAGGCCCGTTCCCATGGTGAGTGCTCTTCCCGAACAAACATACTTACATATTCAGTTGTCGTCTTTACTAAATCTCTCTCTTTCTTTCACAGGTTTGCCCAACACCACTGAGCTCCGGGCACTGGATGAGGATGAGGCTTTGTCCTCACCGGATAAACCCTTCGTTTCGGGATAACCTGAGGCTGTTGCGAAGAAAGAAGAGAAGAAGAGAAGAAAGAGAAAGTCTTCAGGTTCCCCGGACACTAAAGCCAAGAAGAAAATGGTAGCGGTTCGGGCTCGGAAGAGCAATAAGAAGAGTACCCAGGCTCAAAGGGAGGACAGAAGGACATGTACAAGATCCTTAGAACAAAAAAGACGAAGTCCTCAAGGATCACCCCATTCTTCAAGCTGAGTTGGAAAAAGCTCAAAGGGAGGCTTCGTCTGTGAAACGGGAGCATGCCTAATAAGTGTGGATTTTAACCACTAATTAGTACCTTCTTGCTTTAGTTTTAGACCGAAATTATTGATTTATGTTCCCAAAAATAATGAAAGTATGCAAATTGTAGAATGTTGGAGCATTGTACTCTGATGAAGAAATCTAACACAAAAGGGAGTGTTCCAGCTCATAAGGAAAGAAGGAGCGCAACATTGTGCAGCCGCAAAACATGGTCGCACTGACAAGAATTCAAAAAGTTACGAGAGTGTGCAAAATGACCAAGATTCAAGCCTTGCCAGAAGTGCGGACCACAAAAGGAATTGTGTGGCAGCAGAAGTTGAAGTGCAGCCGTAGATCAAATTGTGCAGATGCAGAATCCCTCAACCTACAGACTCGAGCAAAGTGCAGACCGCACATGGAAGTGTGTGACCGTAGAACCTTCCGAAGGTCATTTTTGTTAGTGAATATTGGGCCACTATAAATAGACGAGAATCACTTTTTAGGTCAAGTTTGGTAGTTTTTGAGTCATAGCCAATGTAGTTTACCACTTTTGGTAATGTGTGACCAATTTTGGTTAACAACACATAAGTTTATCATTTTAATTTTGTATTATGGCTTTAGGGAAAGCTTTAGATTGGTTGGAACATTTGCCGAACCATTCAATACACACTTGGGATGAGTTAGCGGACAAGTTCATTGCTAAGTTTTTCTCTCCCAAGTACCTGGCTACACTTCGAGATGAGATCATGGCATTCAAACAAGAACTGAATAAGACATTACATGAAATTTGGGAGCACTATATAACAATGGTTAAGGAATGTCCCAATAATGATATGACGGAAAATATGTCGCAACAAACCTTCTATCGTGGGATTAACATAACCAACCAATATATAGTGAATCGACTAGCCGGTGGAAACTTTATGACTGCGCCTAACGCGTAGGCGTGTGACACTCTAGATGATATGGCAAATACGTCATCGACTTGGCAATCCTAGGCCAATGTCCCACAAGGTGATCCAAATATGATCCACCTCCACAAAGATTTGCAAGACCATGGGCAAGCAATTGCCAAATTGACCACTACCATGACTCAACTACCAAAGGCCGAACTCAACCAAGCACAATCCCCTACACAAGTTCATGCTACGGAGGGAGTTAATGTTTGGTGAACAAGAATAGGAATATGGGTCCACAAACGCAAACCCGAGTGGAGAACTATGTTGAAGGTGGTTTTGATCAAGATGATTATGTTAATGATCAAGAGGAAGAAGTGCAATATGTTAACAATTTCAAGGGCAAATAAACAACTTCCAAGGCCCAAACCAACAACAATGGCGACCACAAAGTAACCATGGAAATTGGAGTTCTAACAATCAAGAGAATTGGAATAACAACAACAATTAAGGAAATTAAAGTGGAAACAACCAAGGAAATTGGGGAGGCAAAAATTAAAGTGATTGGGGAAACAATCAAGGAAACCAGGGGTCGGGTTTTCAAAGGCCCCCGATGTATCAACAACCGAGCAACCCACCTCCTTAACCTTCCCATGGTTAAAGTTCTTCAAACAATATGATGGGAAGTATTGAGAACATGTTCAAGCCAATGATGGAAAAGAATGTCGATTCGTATGCCCAACTTGCCACACACAATATATCAATCTGAAATCTAGAAGTTCAAATGGGGAAAATATTTCAAGCTCTAAATTCTCGTCCAAAGGGTGCACTACCAAGTGACACGGTAGTGAACCCAAAGGGTGGTAACAATACGGGGCATGCAATGGAGGTTATCACAAGAAGTGGAAGAGGAAAGAATGCACCCACCTCAAGTGAAAGGCATCTTGTCGATGATGACCAAGTGATGAAAGAAGAGGAGATACAAAACAATGTTGTTCAAGCAAATGAGAAAGTTCAGATACATATTGATGATAGTGTGGAAGAGACTCAAGAGGAGGTGAACCTGTCTAGGGAACATATCATTGACATACCGGAATCGGTAGTGCAAAAGGTAAAGACTTGACAAGCAAAATGGTGAGAATTAATTCAAGAAGCTCATTCAAATGATGAAGAGTCTTTCAATCAATGTGCCATTGGTAGAAGTTTTGGAACAAATGCTCGATTATGTAAAGTTTATGAAAGATCTTGTGACAAAGAAGCGATCATGAATTTTGAGACTGTCAAAGTCACTCATCAAGTGAGTGCAATTTTTCATTCAATGGCTCCCAAGTTGGAGGATCCTAGTGCTTTCATGATTCCTTGTACAAATAAAAGTGTCGAGTTTGATAAGGCTCTCTGTGATCATAGGGCTAGTATAAATTTGATGCCTTATTCGGTTTTCAAGACTTTGGGGGTTGGGAAACCAAGATCCACTTCTATGAGATTGAAAATTATCGTACCATGAAGAGACTGTTGGGTGTGATTGAAGATATTTTGGTCCGGGTTCTTAAATTCATTCTTCGGAGGGAATTTTTCATTCTAGATTGAAGTTGATTATGAAGTGCCGATCATTCTTGGGAGACCTTTCCTTGCTACGGGTAAGGCTCTTTATAATGTATAAGCTGGAGAACTCACTTTTCAGGTTGGTGATGAAAAAATGGTATTCTGTTACACCCCATATTTTCGTACGTAAGAGTACGTCGTACGTCAATTGATGTAATTCAAAAATGAGATCATATTCTAAAGTAATTAAATTAAGTTAATCATGTTAACTTGGAGGTTAAAAATATTGAAGATCATGAAATGCAAGTATCAAGAGAGTTGGAAAGCTTAGAAGCTAAACTAATTGAAGAAAATAAGTTTTGTCGAAAGTCGACAAGTTGGGAATGTTATAACATGTAATTTTGGGATGAGACTAGGGTGAAAAAAATTATAATGAGATTATGTTATGAGTTATTTTTTAGTCTTATGATAGTCGTGTGTTATGTTTTGAATTCAAGCGAGCTGTGTAACAAAAGTTGACAAAGGTCATCACAAGTTACATTCATAAATATGCTGAAAATTAGGTCAAATGTAGCTGAGCATTTCTCCCAATGTAATTTTGAATTATGGGATGTTGTACCAATCAAATTGAATATCTATGAGTATAGGTTTTAAATCATTAAACCATTTGTTGATATGATATCAGAGTAGAGAGATATTTGCATTTTCGCGAGACTGTGCAAGCAGCTTCTAATGGGATCCACTTAGGTAGTGAGTCGATCTACTTCACTTTAAAAACGATTTGGACGACCTTTATTTCTCATTTTTCAACCCAACCCCGTCCCTATACTCCTCCTAACCCTCATTTTTAATACTCACATCCCTTTTGTCTGGGACACTGCATTTCATGTATGCAGGTCCTGATAGACAGCTGGATAGACCTTCCCAGTAGACAAGAGTCAAACATCAGCTTGGTTGGTAAGATCCACTTCCCCGGAGTTACCTATTCTAGACCTTGGAGTCCATTTTATATATACAGGTTTTATGGATAGGTCGAGGCCTTGCCCCAACCATGATACAGTTCAGTTATCTCTAGAGGCTTGTAGGTGAGTCATGTATATTTTGTATATTAGTAGATGTTCATGGCGGCTTCGCCAGCCTGCACAATTATATGTATCAGCTTTTGGGTATGTTTACCTTTTAGATAAGAGAGACATTATTTTCAGATAATTCAGATGGACTCATCGTCCTAAGTTGAGGGTTACCCCTCGAGAGTTAATAGTTACAGAACGGTACGCTCGGGCCGAGTATGGCACCGGGTGCCGGCCACGCCTCTTCAGGTTTGGGGCATGACAAACTTGGTATCAGAGAAGTTCTATCCTAGGGAATCTACAAGCCATGTCTAGGAGTATGCTACCCTTCTTTCAAATCCAAGTTGTGTTATAGAGCTGAGTCATAAGGGATTGAGTCAGGACTTTTATTTGCTAATGATCTAGAGATATTTGCAATTATGAAGATTACAGCTAGCTAGAGGGCTAACACAACAATAGGTAAAGGCGCTAATAGAGAGAGAGAGAGAGTTCTTGACGACGTGGCCCTATTTGAAGCCCTGTCAGATTGTGCATACTAGATGTGCAAATATTCAGCTTAAGACCCTAGGATGGGAATATCAAACATAACTTGTGAATAGTAGGCCATGAGAGTATCATGAGGTAAGAGAATAAGTTTCAATAGGTAACAAAATCAAGGGGAAGGAGGATACGAGGTACCAAATTAGTGAAGATTATCGGTATTTACAATTTAGGCAGAGATATATAAGCATTTTGAGTTACAGCAATAGAGGTATTTACAATTGGCCACACCCATCTCAGTTATTTCCTATGGGAGCTAATAGATATATTTTACGAGAAGGACGGGATATCAGGATCCTACTGGGGTTAAAGTAAACCAAAATGGTGGATGGATTGTTAGCATTAGATGTTTTCGAAGGATATTTCAAATGTGGTAATATTTCTCCTTGTGAGACACCCAGATGGTACAAACTAGAATAGTACAGTCTTATATGAATACTAGAATGTTCGGAAACTTTGAAAGATAAGCACTGGAATCCTAGAAGGGATAACTATTTAACATAGTATGACTCTTGCCCCTGGTAAAAAGAGAATGTTAGGCGACCTGAAGAGCTAGTGAGATGGAGCAATGGGAGCTAAAAGCAAAAGAATATTTTGTTGAAGTTTTCAGAATAAGGCAATAGAGAAAAGCATTAGCAAGAGAACAAGAAGAGAGTAAATGAAGCATTATGAGTAAGATGTGATAAATGGGTAATAACAGTAAATATGACATAATGAAAGAGTCTATAGTCAAGAGAAGGAAAAGATAAGAGGAGATGGGCTTTGAAACTATAAAAGAGTATATTCTATAAGGTCATATCCTTATTTAGAGAAATGAGTTGGTGACTTCAACATTATAACTAGAAAGCTAAGTTAGACCCCGGAGTAATAGAAATTAGTATGGGCTAGTAAACAAGAAAAAAAAATTGAACATGATTTAGGGACCAAAGGATTTGCTAATAGTCGGCATCATGTGAATTTCAGGGATTGCATTCCGGCAATAATAGAATGGATAACAGAAGAATATCCTTTATAGGTCGTTCAAGAAGAAGCTTCCCTAAAGCAAGCACTGTGTGCAGAGTTAAGCTTAAGGACTAAGTGTGCCAGTTACACTATGTGTCACCCTCATGCGTAAGAAATTCAGTTATTCCTAGTACATAAGGGTTACCGCAAGGCGAGTGAGAGTCATTGAAGATGTGAAAAGACAGCGAAGATGAAGAGGTAAAACAATTATAGATAAATCTTCATACCATTAAATGTTAGTTCTCCCCAAATGGGGGAAGATGGTGTGATATGGTATTAAGTAGGAGTTAAGTGGTTCGGGTAACTATGGAATAGTAAAGGAATAGTGCGGTAAAAAGGCGAAAGGGATGAGATTTCCCTTATTCAATTCCTATAGATATGTTACGACCCTAAGACATTATACAAGCACGACATCGAGGAGAGGCAGTAAGGGTTCTAGGCCAGGATGGTAATGATAAATAAGTGTTAATGGACACTTGATAAATAGGGAGTCAGTGCGAGAGGTATGTTAAGACAAAAGAAATAACCCAAGAGAAATTACGCAGAGTATAGAGGCGAGAATGGACCAATAAGTAGTTAGTATTTAATTTAGAAAGAGCCTAGTTATGGCTAGACAAGAGGATACAGATAAATCAACAGACCGTGCAAGATAAACATAGTGAACCCCAAGATAGGGAATTTAGTCCCGCAGATATGACACTGAAATCCTTGAGAAACCTTCATATAGGAGTTGGGGTAGTTAAAGGTACCGTATAAGTGTTACACAAATAAAAAAGATTGCTACTGGGAAGACGGCCAGAAATTTTAGTTCAGAAGCAACCCTACTAGCACAAGGGTGCAGAGGTAAGTAACTAGGGATTATTATAGGCGAGGAAGAACATAAAAATTCCATTGGGTATATGATGTAAAAAGCTTGTAGCTTTACAAGAGTCAGAGGGTCTCTCATAAGTACTACAACGAAAGACTAGATGAGGAAATAAGGAAGAAGGCTCTAACCTAAGCATAGTGACCTGAAGCAGAAATATCTTGGAACAACAGTCTCACAAAAACATTATATGCACTCCATAATAAAGTGGAACCTATCGTGACAATGGACGGGAAGTAAAAAATCAAAAGTAATATTCAAGATTATACGAGTTACAGGAAATTCCAGTATTCTTGGGCACTAAGATAAGCCAAGTATTCATGCAGCAAGTGACAAGACGACCAAGAAAAGTAATTACTTATGTTTAAAGACAATTGAGAAGGCACGAAAGGAAATATATGGTGCTGGCAAGTTAAAGGAAGGTTGCGAGTAGTATAAATAGACATGTGTAGGTCACAAGCTAAATTATGGTAGAGCTACAAGGTTTTAGGTAGACATGAGTAAGGATAAGAAAAGGTGAGTGAGAAGGTGATGAGAATAGGTAAGACCTAGGGATTAAGCCCATCAAACAAAAGAGCGGATGGTTTCTGTAAGTTATAAAAAGCTCAGTATAGCTTGAATGAACTCAGAAGAGTTGAAGACTAGGGACATTTAGAAAAGATGGAATGTTGCCCTAGTAGTAGATTGAGAGAGTAATTGTGATAAATGATAAGAGAATGTCGTTTAGGACTTTGATTGGGTAATGATTCAAAGAAAAGGGATTTCATGAATTTCACGAGATTAGAATACCCCCATAAGATGAACCACATATAGATGCCATGAAATACGGTTATTGAATTATAGTATCGCCCCTTGGTGGATCAGGAAAATCACTTCAAATGTTCCCCGATGATACGTGAGCCTTAATGACAATGTGTTACGTAAGGTTTCAAGTTATATGTCGTAGATTATAGATCAAAATTAAGGTGAATCAACAATAGATGGATAAAAGTTCCAAAAAATGAGATGAGATTAGGCTATCATTCTTAAGATGAACAGTAATAAGGAAGCATTAAAGGACTTAAATTTATACATATAGGATAAGAAACGAGAGAGTAACCTAGAGTTGGGTAGCAAACCTCGGTAATAACAAACTGAAGTAAGTGTTATGGTATAGTATGACCTACCTAGATGTAGTAACTCCATAAGGATAGATAACCGAGGTTCTGAAACAAAATATAGGAATAGTATTAAGTTCGACAAAGTACCAAGCGAAAGGCTTCAGTACACCTATAGATGCCTAGAGGGAAAGCTTGTCATAGTTATTTATATGTTCACAAAGTGGGGCCTAGAGATTGGATAATAGCCGGAGGAAAAAAGAGGGAAGAGTCGCATAGGCCCACATATAGGGATAGAGTCGTACTGGCTGCATGACAGAATGTAGCAACAGTAACGAGATTGATAGAATTCCGACCACGGGTCGTGGTGTGAGAAAGAGGCCTAAAGGGGGGAATGCCCTGACCTTGGATTTTTTCATGGAACAGTTACTTGGATGGCAAAGACGTTATTAAAGTATTTGTTAGAGCTATAGGTTATGAGACTAATAAGCGCATCAGTCAACATTCGAGGACAAATGTTCCAAAGGGAGAGAATGATGTTACACCCTATATTTTCGTACGTGAGAGTAGTCTTAAGTCAGTTGATGTAAGTTCAGTGTCACGACCCAAATTTCCCTCTGTTGGGTATCGTGATGGCACCTAGTCTTAGGGACTAGGTAAGCCTAACATTTCCGCTGAACAACAACAATAATAAAGGAATTATAACAGTCTCGATATAGACATCTTGACAGAGTTTACAATTTTCCAAAACCCGGTAAATACAAGTCATAAGCTCTACGAAATCTTTCTACCAAATTTAAATACAACTGTCTAGGAATAAGTAAGTACAGTTGAATAAAAATAAAATAGGAAGGTGACTCCGAAGCCTGCGAACGCAGCAGCAGGTTACCTTGAGTCTCCTCAGCAATGATCTGCGCAGCTACTAACAACAATAATCTGGATCTGCACACAAAAATGTGCAGAAGTGTAGTATGAGCACACCACAATGGTGCCCAGTAAGTATCAAGACTAACCTCGGTGAAGTAGTGACGAGGACTAGTCAAGACACCACCGGTCTAATAAGTAAAAAGACATAAATGTGCAAATGACCGAAACATAATACCTATCTAAAGATTTTTCGATATAAATAACGGTACGATCGAATAATACAGAAGAAAATTCAATAATTACGATCAACGGACAGCATAATAGAAATACGCAAAGAGAATGGAAAGAGTGCAAGCCAAATGTCAGGAACCACAACCCAATAAAACACTAGCAACTCAGCACTGCATCAATTTATTCACGTCGGGCCTTAGCCAATAAACTCAGTAAAACTGGTCCAACCTTCGAGTAAAAACCTTTAAATCGTGAGTTTATTTTGAAAGCTTTAAAGATATAATCATTTTGGGAATAGAGAAATTTCTTCTTTGAAACATACTTTCTCTGAATGTATATTTATATATTTTTATAAAGAGAAATCTTTAAAACATAGTCCCTTCAAAATACGTGGTGTTCAAATATACTTTCCCAAATACTGCTCTTTCAAATATCAT
>ML424303.1:0-23646 GCA_005239525.1 Nicotiana knightiana | reverse complement strand
TATATATATATATATATATATATACAGTATTTTCACCACCATCGAGCTATAATCGGTGGGCAGGCCCCTATTGGGCAGTATTATAGTATTTTCACCATCATCGAGCTATAATCGGTGGCAGACCCATATTGGGGAACCTCCGATCAGATGGTAAATTATACGTTGAGCCTATTGTGTACGAGCACCTATTAGCGAGCCTAGAATGGCCGAGATACACAGCCTAGTATGGTCGAGCGTCTCTGAGCGAGCCTACTATGGAAAAGCAGTTATACGTACCGAGCCTTATAGATCCGGACATTTATTTTACTTACTATATTGAGAGAGTTGAGTCAGTATCAGTAGGTAAGCATATCTTCAAATTATATTTGCGTCCCAGTTACTTTCAGTTATTATATTATCAGTTTAGTCTCAGATTTCAATCTATTCTATAGTCTTACATACTCGGTACATTATTTCGTATCGACGACCCGTTTGTCGAGGATGCTGCATTTCATGCTTGCAGGTCCTGATAGACAGCTGGATAGACCTTCCTAGTAGACAAAGTCAAACATCAATTTGGTTGGTAAGCTCCACTTCCTTGGAGTTACCAGGTCTAGACCTTGGAGTCCATTTTATATATTCAGGCTTTATGGGCAGGTCGAGGCATTGTCCCGACCACGATACAGTTCAGTTATCTCTAGAGGCTTGTAGACGAGTCTTGTATATTTTGTATATCAGTAGATTTTCTTGGCAGATTCGTCGGCCTGCACAGTTATATATATATATCAGCTTTTGGGTATGTTTTCCCCTTATATGAGAGAGACGTTATTTTCAGATGATTCATAATATGGCCTCATTGGTCTAAGTTGAGGGTTACCTCTCTAGAGTTCACATTTACAGAATGGTACGCTCGCACCGAGTATGGGACCGGGTGCCGGCCACGCCTCTTCAAGTTTGGGGCGTGACATATTCCATGCATGATTTCATGGAATGTGTGAACTCTTGGTAAGGAATGTGGTCCTACAACTATGCACCCCAAAAATTATCTTTGGATCTTAAAAATAGGAAGACTCTTCCAACTACTTTGCAGTTGAAGCCATTGCCTCCACTCCTTCGTATGAATTTGTTGGCCCTTATTCTACTTTACTGGTTATTCTTTCCTCTTGTTTGACTAACGTGCAGGTTGATTCCACATTGGCGGTGTTACAAAAGAGGAAGAAGGCTATTGGGTGGACCTTGGAGGATATTCAGGGGTATAAGCACCGCCTTTTTGCATGCATAAGATCAAGTTAGAGGATAGTGCTAAACCGTCCATTGAACATCAAATAAGACTCAATGAGGCTATGCAAGAAGTTGTTAAGAAGGAGATTCTCAAGTGGTTGGATGCCGGAGTTATCTACCCTATCTCCGATAGTTCATGGATCTCTCCAGTTCAATGTGTCTCAAAGAAGGGGGCATGATGGTGGTTACCAATGATAAGAATGAATTGATTCCTGCAATAGTGGTGATCGGTTGGAGGGTTTCTATGGATTATTGCAAGCTCAACAAAGTTACAAGGAAGGATCAATTTCCACTTCCATTCTTGGATCAAATGTTCGATAGATTGGCTTAACGTGATTTTTATTGCTTTCTTGATGGGTAATCGGGCTACAACCAAATTCTCATTGCTCCAGAAAAGCAAGAGAAAACAACCCTTACATGCCCCTATGGTACTTTAATGACCAGACCGATTGTTTTGAGCTTTAGCATTCCATTCAGTGATTTGAGATTTTGAGTAGCTTCATATTATGTACTATGACTTGCGTGTATGATTGGTTTCATTTTTCAAGCGATTCGGGATTGATTTGGAAGAATGATTCTCATTTTAGAAGCTTTTAGTTGGAAGAGTTAACCAAGGTTTGACTTTTGGGAAGACGGACTCGGAATCGGGTTTAATTATTCCAATAGGTTTGTATGATAATTTTGGACATGTCCACAACTTTTGGTTAAATTATGATGAGTTTCAGAGAAGTTTGAGATGTATGGTGATTGTTTTCGGTTTCAATGTCGATTTGAGCATAAAAGGTTACCATATTGAGCAAACGGCCTTTGGTTCGTGTTTCGACTAAACCATTATACCTGTATCATAATTTTGAAACCAAAACAACTGGAATCATCAAGTTTTAACATCGTATGAGGAATTCATGATCATTTTACTATGAATTTGGGTTGCCAGATTTTTCAGATTAATTACGAACTTGCCACTAAATTCATATTTAAAAGCTGCACTATTTTCAAATATTGAAACCAACATATCTCCTCCATTATAAGGTCAAATTGAGTAATTCAAAAGCCTAAATTGACTAAAATTTCACCAGGAATCCATTGGAGGCATTAAAAGCGAGTTTTAGTATTGTTTGGAACAAGAACCGAGGCAGAACAGCTGGGCAGAAGCATATAGTATCGAGGGTTTGTTCATTTGGTCATATTTTGAGTTGGAGAGCTCGGATTTGGGCGATTGTTGAAGCAGTCTTCACCACAAGAATTTGGGTAAGTGTTCTCTACTTGGTTTTAATTATTTTTCATGAATCTATCTTAGATTTTGGCATTTGGATTATGATTTTTAAAGAGAAACTGAGGATTTTCATCTAAACTTTTTTAAAGTAAATTTTTGGGTTTTGAACATCGATTCAGAGTCGTATTTGAGTGAAATTAGTATGATTAGACTCGTAATTAAATAGGTTGCTGTATTTTGTGTGTTTTGTCGGATTCTGAGGTGTGGGCCCAGATTTGACCTTTTGGTTGACTCTTAATAAATGTGTAAAGATTCAACCATTATCGATTGGGTTTACTTTCTATGGAATTATTTGATGATTTTGAGTTGCTTTTGGCTAGTTTCGAGCCGTTCGAAGGATGATTTGAGCGGGATGGCACTTCTAGTGTATCGATTTGGCTTGCTTTAGGTAAGTGCCTTGCCTAACTTTATTGGGAGAATTTTTCCTACTAATTACCATTGTTTGCTTCATGCAGGGTGATGCATATAAGAGGTGAGAGCGTATATGCATGTGCCAGGGTTTATCATGCTTGGGGTTAAATTATACAATTAATTGTGCCTTGTAGAATTACGTGACCTTCTTGCTTCATGTCTTACTTGACTTCTAGATTACTAAGAATATGAAATTAAATGATAGAAACTAATTTTTAGCTTATTATAACTTAATTAAAATTTGACGAATTTTCTTGAAACTATTGATGTGTTTAATTCGGTCATCACAATGCTTAATCACTAATACATCTCTACAACCGTTATTCTTGAGATATTGCATTTTATACTCGAGTTGAAGATCATTTTCGAGACTTGTTAAAATACTTGAACAATAAGGTTCTTGAGGTTTATTGAACTGTTATTAGCTTGAAAGTTGTAATTGATGTTCATTTGGAATATTCGTTTAATCACTCTTCTTGATATTATTCATGTTTCCTACCTTGCGTGTCATTGATATACATATTCTTGGTGAGGAAGAGTAAAAGCACGAAGGGTGATGTCGTGCCATTTTATCTACATATCATGTGAGGATGAGAGTAAAAGCACGAAGGGTGATGTCATACCATTTTATTTACATTATCATGATCTCAATTAGATTATAATGTGTGGATGATAATAGAAGCACGAAGGGTGATACCGTGCCATTTCATTTACATTATCATGCGAGAATGAGAGTAAAAGTACAAAGGGTGATGCCGTACCATTTCTAAGTCATTAGCATGTGAGGATGAGAGTAAAAGCACGAAGGATGATGCCGTGCCATTTCAAGAATTTGAAGGGTACTCTTGTTGCAAGAATTTGATATTGATATCCAAGATAGGAAAGGTAGTGAAAATCAAGTGGAAGACCACTTGTCTCGTTTAGGAGGAGGGGAGGCCGCATGATGGACTTGAAATCAATGACTCCTTTCCCGATGAGAAACTTCAATTTCAATGAAAGAGGTGCCATGGTTCGCGGACTTGGCACATTTTCTTGTGAGTGGGATCATTCCGGATGAGTTCTCTTCAACCCAAAGGAAGAAGCTCAAAAAAAGATTGTCAAGATTATTATTGAGATGAACCATACCTTTTCCGGATTTGTACGGATGAGGTGATTAGAAGGTGTGTACCGGAAGAAGAGCAAGGTGATATTCTTGGGGCTTGTCATTCTTCACCATATGGTGGTCATTATGGTAGATAAATAATGGTAGCCAAAGTTCTTAGTTGTGGTTTCTATTGGCCTACTCTTTACAAGGATGCTAGTGATTTGATGAAAATATGTGATTGATGTCAACGGGGCGGTGGAATCTCAAAGAAAAATGAAATTTCTCTCACAACCATCTTGGAGATCGATATTTTTGATGTTTGGGGAATTGACTTTATGGGCCCGTTTGTGAGCTCTTGTGGAAACACCTACATCTTGGTCGCGGTGGATTATGTGTCCAAATGGGTTGAGGCCGTCGCTTTACCCAACAATGAGGTAAGAAGTGTAGTGGCTTTCTTGAAGAAGAATATTTTTACAAAATTTGGTACTCCACGTGCAATCATAAACGATGGGGCATCACACTTTTGCAACAAATATTTTGACACTCTACTTAGCAAGAATGTTGTTACTCACAAGGTCATGACTCCCTATCACCCACAAGCTAGTGGGAAAGTGGAAGTTCCAACCGGTAGATAAAGAGTATCTTGTCTAAATCAGTGAATGCTAATCGGACGGATTGGTCCAAGAATCGTGATGATGCATTATAGGCTTATCGAACGGATTAAAAAACTCCCATCGGAATGTCTCCATACCAGTTAGTGTTTGTGAAAGCTTGTCATATTCTGGTGGAAGTAGAGCACAAAACGATGTGGGCTATAAAGAAATTGAATCTTGATTGAGATGCAGCCGCTAACTTGCGGATTACACATTTGAATGAATTGGATGAGTTCGATGGACCATGCATATGCGAGTTCGTCCTTGTACAAGAAAAAATGAATAGCCTGTTTGGCCAAGCTTCTAAAATCAGCTTACTTTGAGAAGTGCTTTTCTCAAAAGTACTTTTAAAAAAAGTGCTTTTGGTGAGAAGCAGTTTGTGTTTGGCTATTTAATTTGAAAAGCACTTTTGAACAGTAATTAGTGTTTGGCCAAGCTTTAGAAAACTGCTTCAAAGTGTATTTTTCTCAAAATTGCTTCTCAGAAAAGTACTTTTTTCTGCTTCTCAAAAACTGCTTCTGCTTCTCCTCAAAAGCACTTTTTTCCTTCCAAAATCTTGGCCAAACACCTCAGTTTTTGGCCAAAAGTGCTTTTGGCAAAAAAAAGCACTTTTGGCCCCAAAAACAAACTTGGCCAAACAGGCTAGAAATATCTTCATGACAAATACATTTGGAGCAAAGATCTTAAGGTGGGATATCTTGTATCGTTTCTTAAGTCAAGGTTGAGAATGTTTCCCGGAAAGCTAAAATCCAAGTGGAGTGGTCCTTTGAAATTGTTTGTGTGACACCTTTTGGTGCATTAGAATTGAAGAACAAAAACATTGAAGTAGTCCAAGTCAATGGTCACCGGATGAAGCACTACTTGGGAAAGAGTGGAGATAGCCCCGTGGTGGTGGTCATTTACTTCACTTGAGGATGCTTTGACATTGTGTCATGTCGCGACGTCAAATCAGGCGCTTCTTGGGAGGCAACCCACTTTTTTTTTTGTAGATTAGATGTCAATTGTTGTTCGAACTTGTTTTGAAGTGTGCTACAGGATTGAATGTTACATGCAAGAAGGGTGGACTAAAAAATGGCTAGGTAATGAAGGAACTGCAGACCACACTTTATTTGTGCGGACGTGCCACAACAAAAGTACATGCGCGGCCGCACATTTCACATGCGGACCGCACAGTTGGAAGCTTGCTAAAGTGTGAAAATGTAAACTCTCTTAAGTTTGTGTCTCTTAGTGCAGCGCTAATCTACGACCACAAGTGAAAATCAGCGGTCACACTAAAAAATGTGTGGACCGCACATTTGGTTCAGAGAAGTTAGCCTCAGGTGAAAGAGTGCGGACAACACATGGAATTGTGCGGACGCACTCGCTCTCTTTTCCCTCGTATTACTCTTAGTAAAAATAGAACCTTTGAGTTTGTTTTACACTTTTCACTCTCCTCACAATCACTATTACTTTGCAAGTTTTCGTGAGAGACTTTCACTACCCCCCACACACACCTTCCTATGCTTACACACCCAGTGCACTCACTCTATCTGGTATGCTTCATTTCATGTTAATTTTTTGTGTTAGTTTAATTTTTGAAATTTTAGTTTTTTTAGGTCAGCTGTTATTAGAGTTCATCCATGTTCTATGCGGGTAGATCTGTACTGGGTAGTTGATAATACATGCTCTAATGGGTTGGGTTAGTGAGCTTTCATGTTTATACCATATTGCCATACGGATTTGTACAAGTAATTGCAAAATCTAAGTACAAAATGACCTGTTCATAAATTTTGAAATCTGCGACCGCACATAAATTTGTGTGTTCCGCAGTTTAGTTGTTTTGGGCAACCTAGTGAAGGCAAGTGCTTCTATCGCTGCACTTTAATTGTGCGGACTGCAAAAATCTGAGAGAGGCCGCACGTAAGTCTATCAGAGTTCTACCTCTTGAGACACATATATGCAGACCGCACTGATAATTGTGCGAACCGCAGATGCATTATACGACCGCCAAAAGGCCTCCGCACTATCTTCAGAGAAGAAGTGTCTAAGACTCTGAAATTTACTTGTCAGAAACGCGACCCCACTTGCAATTGTGTGGTACGCAACCCCTCTCTACGGCCGCATATCAAAAATGTGCGGACTGTAGTTCCCCATTCCTGCAGCATGTTGTTTCCATAGTAACCCCATTGTGTCCACATTATTCTCCCTTGCCTACATAAGTCTTAAATGTTTTAAATGATGACTTGCAACTAAAAATCTTTTTTGCTTTGATACAGACAATGGATAAATCGCGCGGCCACGACGAAACTACAAAAGGCAAAGGCGACTCTTCTAGCGGTCGAGGTAGAGGTACCTTGCCCCTTAGCCAGCCCAAACCAATCAAGAAGAAATCCACTACATGCGGAGGGAGGGGTGTATACCTCTCCGAGTCTAGCTCTTATGTCTCATCTAGGGAAGCTTATGAGGGAAACTCCACCTCTATTCTAGAGGAGCAAGGAGTTACACAGCCTAGGCCACAGGGGCGATCTAACCCCATGGATGAGGCCTCTTCATCTCACAGCACTTCCGAGTGTTTGGAAAGTACTAGCCAAACTTTTGAGCCAGCAGCTGTTCCAGGCACTAATACGCAGACTGCACAGGATATCCTTGATGATGGTAGAGAAGGAGAGGGTACATCTACTGGTGTGGAGAGATCAAAGAAGAAGGAGATAAAGGAGGACATATTTGTTAGCTTGACTGCCTTCACTAACTTCCAAATGTGTTGGCCCACAAGATCTTTGACCCTTGAGAGGCAGTTTTTGTTGTAGTATCGAGAGACATACAATCCTGTAGTTATGAGGTAGTTTAGGGACAGGATGGGTTGGATGTTGGTCACTGAGAGAGTGGTAGATGCCAAGGAGCACCTTGATTGGGAGTTGTACGCCAACATTTCTCACATCCCAAAGGGGACAAAGGTGACTAAAGTACGCAACCTCAAGGTGAGGTTTAATCAGCACATGCTAAATGCGTACTTGGGGTTTGAGGACTTAGAGCCAAAATAGTACCTAAAGAATTGTTCTATGAAAGAAGAAGTTTGATCATGGCTAGATGAGATCTTAGCACCACCGGGGCCACCACCACCATGGATCACTGCTAGGGTTCCCATTCAGCAGAATATATAAAGCTTTGAGGCAAAGGGTTGGTAGACTTTTGTGTGTAGCAGACTTGATCCATGCCAGAAAGAGACCCATCTGTCTATCCCATGTGATGTTCTAGTGGATTCTACCATGGTTGGGTACCCAATTAATGTGGGTGTCGTGATGTCAACCAATATTACATTGGTAACGCAACAGACCAACACGGCTTACCCTTATCCCAACACTATCAGAGAGTACCTTACTGATGCAAAGGTAGAGCCAAGAGCATATGATACGAAGGTGAAGCCGAAGAAGACGTTTGATTGGTATTCTTTGATGGATTCAACTAACCCAACAAAGAGAGCTCAGTCTTCTACCACCACACACCATTCTGATGAGCCGACAATGGTAGTTTCTAAGACAGCTAACATTCCATCTACCTCCGTTGAGCCCTCTTCTAGTGCTATTGTTATGCCTCTGCCACCATATTTAGGTCCTACCACAGCCCTCAGGGCAGCCCCTGCTATAACTCTGAGGTCGTGCCCATGCCTACAACTTCATTATCTGCTTTGCGAGTCTCCTAGACATTGGCGAGTCTCAACAACTGGATGCAGAGAGCTACTTCAAAGTTGTCTGAGATATCTATTACTGTTTGAGTACAGTCATCTACACAGGCACTACAGGTCCCCACTGATTTTGATGAGAAGATGCGCAAGATTATGGACAACCAGAAGTTGATCATGGACACTCTGGTATAGAATTGGTCGGTTATTTAGGAGTTGACCGAGGAAGTGAGAAGATGAGGAAGTCCCAGGAAAGCAAGAGACCAGTTGATATGCTAAGGAATGAGGTGACCCAACTTGCGACGGCTGGGGATTTTCCATTTGACATGTTACTTGACCCAGACCAGTCCGCCCAGATCCATCTACACCATCTGCACCGGTTGCACTAGCTGGCCAGTCTAATGAGCCATGCCTTGCTGCCGAAACTACTGAGGTAGTATGTGCGATATTTTCTACTCCGGCTACTCCTAGATATGATGATGATGAGATACAGTTGGTTGACCTAATGGGAGATGATGATTATGGGACACTGAGATGTCCAAGGATGCTTAGGGATTTCTCTTCGCTCTCTCACTTTTTGGTCTTATTTTGTTAAGCATTGGGGACAATGCTTACTTTTATTCGGGGGTTGGAGTTTTTTTTATTGACACATTTGGATACATTCGGACTGTAATAATTGGATGATTATGTTTCTTTTCTTATTTTTTGTTTATCTATATTTAGTAGTTATTGTTCATTAGCTTCTTTAGTTTTCCACTTTGGTTTTTGTTTTGCTAGTAGCTTCTTTTTATGTTAAGTAGCTTATTTTTATGTTTTTCATAGTAGTATGGATAATAAGCCTTTGGTTTTGTTAATGTCACGGTTCTTTCCAAATGTGGTTTTGTGTGAACCGGGTGACTCGTCTCGACGATGGATGGCGTGACAAACTTATTAAGGGAATGAGTCGTTCTCAGAAAAAAAGAGTTTTTCATGCTTTATTTGGTACAAACACACTTAACTACGTGCTTATGGTTTGAAACAATATTTTTGAAAGACAATAGATCTAGTTAGTGACTTTGAGACTCTTGAGTTGACTTTGGTAATCATCGAGTGGTTTATTGAACCATCGTGATCTTTAACTTGATTGTGGATATTGTAGGCTCTCGAATCTATCCTCTTTTACGGTCAAGTTGGTGAGGGGTGAGGTGATATTTCATTTCTAATCCAAGTACCCATGTGAATGGTCTAGAACTTTCCCCGATTGTCGAAGTTTGCTTGGTTTGGGAAATGATTGTAGGCTTTTCTTGGTCCGTTTGAGCTTTCTATTGCCAGCCAATATTGTTATCCCTAGTCAACCCCCTTTGAGCCTATGGCCTTTCTCACTTGATAACCATGATATAAGCCTTTATCCATTTTGTGGTGATCCTCTCTTGGCACTTGGACCTTCCTTAACATCCTTGTGAAATAAGTGGATTAAGGCATAAGTTTGGGGGGAGAGTTGAGGACTTTGAAAGAGGTATCAAGGAACCAAAAAGAGAAAAGAAATGATATCCATGGAAAGAGAAGGCAAGAAAAGAAAAAGAACAAAAAGAAAATGCAAGAAAGAGAATAAAAGGAAATGTTGATGGAATCAAAAAGAGGTAATTATCTCTAACATGAGCATTAAAGGAGAAAAATAATGAAATGAAGAAGAAAGAATGATATTAAGTCTCTCTAACCCCCAAGAAAAAAAGAATGCTCCTAAGAGTTGGTAAATGTGAGCCAAGAAAAGAAAATGTGGAGTGCTTAAGGAAAGGTGTAACCACTTACCCATATGGTATCCTACCCCAATTCAAAAGCCTTCATTAAAACCCAAAAGAATTCCTACTTGATTTTCAACCGAGTGAGCTTACGTTAGTGGTGATCTACATGAGAGGCAAGCCTATGGTACTTGAAGCCATACTTGTGACTTTATTTTGTGAGAGAAGAGTGAACCTTTCATTTATCTAAAGATTGAGTGCTAACTTAGTGAGCTTGGCAAATAGAAGGTAGAGGAGGAAGAGTTTGGATTCCACCATGATCTACATGATAGAACAAGAGTCCTTGATGAGTAACGTCAATTCTTGAAGCTCAAATGTCACCTTATAGATATTGTGCATAATATGTGATTTGTTACCTTGTTGATAATGCATGAATAGTGTGGGTAACTGTTGGTCCCAACTGAGTATGAATGACTTACCATTGACTCTCTGAAATGACCTTTCACTCTGAGGAGGTGGGACTAATCTATTTTCTTGAGGACAAGCAAATACTTAAGTTTGGGGGAGTTGATAAGTGTGGATTTTAACCACTTATTAGTACCTTGTTACTTTAGTTTTAGTCTGAAAGTGTTGATTTATATTCCCAAAACTAATAAAAGTGTGCAAATTGTAGGAATTTTGGAGAACTGGACTATAATGAAGAAATCTAACTAAAAATGAGTGTTCTGGCTCATAACGCAAGAAGGAGCACAGCAGGACAAAAGTGAGGCACGCAGAAGAAAGTGTGGATCGTAGAATCTCTCTACGGCCACAGATCTGGTGTTGAAGCTCAAAAGTTGATTGAAGAAAAGTGTGGACCGCACACAATTTGTGCGGCCGCAAAACATGGTCGCACTTACAAGAATTCAAAAAGTTCAGAGAGTGTTTAGAACGACCAAGATTGAAGCCTTGCATGAAGTGCGGACCGCACATGGAATTGTGCGGCCGCAGAAGCTAAAGTGCAGTTGCAGATAAAATTGTATGGTTGGACAATCCCACAACTTGCAGACTCGAGAAAAGTGCCGCACATGGAATGGCCGCAGAATCTCCCGAAGGGCATTTTTGTCAGCGAATTTTGGGCCACTATAAATAGACGGGAATCACTTTTTTAGGTCAAGTTTGGTAGTTTTTTGAGTTGTAGCCATCGTAGTTTACCACTTTTGGTAATTTGTGACCAATTTGGGTTAAAAACACATTATTTTATCATTTTAATTTTATATTATGCCTTTAGTTAGTGTTTCTTCTTTATTTTCTTCCATTTCTACTACGTGTAGCTAGATATTTTCTAGGATTGTGACCCAACCCTAGTGTGCAAACCTTATGGGTAATCAATTTAATACTTTTTTATTATTGGGTGGTTGTTATCTAGCCTTGTTCATACTTTAATTTTAGAACTAATGGTTTCAAACATTGATTCATGCCTTTTTGACTTGGTCCTTACTTGAGAAAGAAGGACCTAGTCTAGGTAAACTTGGTTAACAAGAAATTGGGTTAGTTAAGATTTTGACTAGCCTAATTAATGGTTTAGAAATAGAGATAGGGAAAAACCAACTTGAGCTCATATCAACTATTTGGCTTGACACCCGTTTGGGCTTGAGAAAGCCAAATTGGAAAAAAATCACTCTATGAACGAGAGGTATTGAGAGGGTAACTTAGAGTGAGAGCTATAATACACCCCGATCACTAAAATAAGTGTCAATGTATTTAACCCATTTGGCTAACACTTAGGTGAAGGTTACTTCCCTAGGCCCTTTACCTATGTGAAAACAACAAAAAATAATTAATCAATCTATAGTTTCATTTCTCTAGTTAATCATTATTAGTATAGTTTATAGAAGTAATTTGCAAAACCATCTTCTTTGGAATGCTATTTATTCTACACTCATCAAGTGTACACTCTAACACCCACATTTAGCTCCCTGAGGAAATCGACCTCGACTCATAGTTGGGTACTATTCTTTTAATGACCTCTTCAACTCATTGTTGAGTGTGGATTAGGAGTGGATCAATGTTGAACTGGTCGAGAAGGTAAGGATATTTGAGATTGGAAAGGAGAGATTAAGCGTAGTAGCTAATGACGCAATATCAAGGTCCAAGAGAATATATACCTAATTGACCAGCTCCGTGCCGAGATAAACGAGCTCAAAGCTTTGACTGAGACGCTGAGGAGCAGGATGGACCTTCTAGCCTCAGAAAAGGAGGCCACCAAAGAGTAGTTGTCATCGGTCAAGGACCAACTCTAGGTGATGAAGCACAAGGCCGAAAAGTGGTTTCGGCTAAATGATGAGCTCCGACCACAACTGGATTCAGCCGTCTTTGAATGGGACGATCCGGGAGTATACCACACTGAAGTCCAAGTGAGAGGCAGCCTCGATCGATTCCTCCAAGGTCGAGGAGATATTGACGATAAAAACCGACGTGGAAATAGCCGAGGCCCACTTAATAACAAAGATCGAGTACGTAAAGTGGTTATCCCGGAGGGAGACCCTCGAGGAGATTCATGCCTGGGATATTGATCTGTCAGTCCAGATTGAAGAGGCTAAGAGCTTGAGGCCGAGGCAAAAGAGCTATATGAGCCCGAGGGTTCTAGTGTTGAGTCGGGCTCCGGTGAAGATTAGGCGGAGATGCCTTAGCCTATTTTTCGTTTTGTACATTTCTTTTATTCATTTTGGGAAGTTTTATCGTGCCTTCGTAAATATTTTTGGAACATATACAATATCCCTTCGGCTATACTGTGTATTTTATTTTCCAGTATCTATTTTCCACATATTATTTGAAGATTTCATTAATTTTTAGCATAAAATTGGACACAATCTAGAGTACTCGTTCCCCGAAGCCCTAAAGGGGCTCAGTTTTGATAATAACTCTGAGTTGCTTAGGCTTCAAAATACTTGATAAAAAACAAATCCTTTTAAGAAACTTGAATCTTTTAGCCATACACGATGGTGTTTTTCCAAGGGAAACCTTTTAATTAGGTTTTAATCATATGTAAGGACCTTACTTTCTGAGTACATGCTTGGACATCTCTAGCCGCATCCTATCATGTACGGACCCTTCCTAATAGGCTCCGTGCCTACGAGATTCAATAGCCCGAGTTGTCCAATCATTTTATCGGACGATAGTCCTTACCTTGGGGTGACCATTAGGCTCTAGGATTTAGGATCCACTATTTGTTCTGAGAAATACAACGAATGTATCGATGTTGCAAATGCGTAGTGATAAAATATAGAGGGAAAATTTCTTTCATTGCTTTGCATGTATAATACATAATCGGAGGCGCATAAGCTTTTTTCTATGGCAAGAATGAGCTACATGGGTACGGTTCGTTTGATCTTTTGACCCTTACAACGAATCCTAATCCTCAAGCCTTGGATTTTAACATCAAATAATAACATCTTCTAAGTTAGGGGGTAATGGCCCCTTGTATTTGCGACCGAACTTGTAAGGGCTCGAATATTGTTGGTCTAGTACCGGTGATCAGCAACTCCAGCTTTAAGTCGGCCTTCGAAACTAAGGTACAACGTTTTATTATTGCCTCGTTAAAAACTTTGCCGTAAAATCCACTTCGGGAAAAACCGGTTCAAGGGAAAAAGAGTACAACACGTGCTTTTAGACCTAATTGTCAAATTTTCCCTCGGTCGAGTACCTGGATAAGTTAGTCCACACCATAACAAATTTTGAAGGGAATTGTGTTCGTAACTTAGCAATAGTACCGCTTTAAGTGAGTCACGTTTCATTTGCTCGGTAGTTGTACACCATTTCCAGACTCGAGTTTATACGAACTTTCTCGGTTATTCCGGCAACTCTATACGGACCTTCCCAGTTCGACCCTAGTTTCCCGTCGGTTGGGTTCTTAGTGTGTAACTCTACTTTCCTTAACACCAAGTCCCCAACTTGAAAATGTCAAAGGTTAGATCTTCGGCTGTAGTATCTCCCCGCTCGCTGCTTTTGGGTAGAAAACTAGACCAGTGTGGCTTCTCTCCTTTCGTCCAATAAATCCAAACTTGTGGTCATGGCCTCGTTGTTTGACATCTCGGTAGCATACTGTAACTTCAGGATTGATTCCCCCACCTTGATCGGTATTAGGGCTTCCACACCGTAGACTAGAAATAATGGGTTCGCATCGGCACTTGACTTTGAGGTCGTTCGGTATGCCCATAGAATTTCGGGCAAGATTTCTTTCCGCTTTCCCTTTGAATCAGTCAATCTCGTTTTCAAATTTTGGAGTATAGTATTGTTTGTTGACTCCGTTTTTCAGTTCCCACTAGGGTGGTAAGGTGTTAATAATGACTTTTTTATTTTATTGTCTTTGAGAAGCTTACTTACCTTGCTGCCAGCAAACTGCTTTCCGTTGTCACAAATGATCTCGGCCATATCGCGAATCGATATATTATGTGGTCTCAGATAAAGTCGATGACCTCTTTCTCTCGAACCTTCTCGAATGCTTGACCTTCGACCCACTTGAAGAAATAATCGGTCATGAGTAGTATGTATTGGGCATTGCCGGGTGCCCATGGCATGACGATGTCCATCCCTAATTTCATAAACAGCCATAGTTATAGGACCGGGTGAAGAATCTCTCCCGGTTGATAAATCATCGGGGCGTGTCTGTGGAACTCATCTAATTTTTGTACGAAGTCTTTCAGATCTTTTTCCATCTCGTTCCAGTACTAATCAGCTCTGATTAATTCTTGAACCAGGGATTCTTCTCCCGGTGGTTCCCACAAGTGCCCTCGTGGACCTCTCTAATAGCGTAGTCAATCTCCCCTGAACCCAAGCACCTAGAAAGTGGGCCTAAAAAGGATCTTTTGAGCAGTTTCCCTTTGACCAAGCTGAACCTGGCAGCTTTGGTGTGCATGGCTCTCGACTCCTTGGGATTTGATGGAAATTTTCCTGTCTTCAGGTAGTCTATATATTTGTTTCTCCAATCCCAAGTCAAGTTTGTCGAGTTTGCCTCGGCGTGACCTTCTTCTACCACTGAGTTCATCAGTTAAACCAATGCCCCTAAGTCAAATTGATCGGAGTCGACAGATGACCCCAAGTGGGCCAGTGCACCGGCCTCACTATTTTGATCTCGAGGTATGTGTTGTAGAGTCCATTCCTTGAATTAGTGTAAGGTCACCTGCAACTTATCCAAGAACCTCCGCATCTGTTCCTCTTTTACTTCGGACGTCCCGTTGACTTGATTTACGACAAGGAGGGAGTCACATTTTGCCTCGATCACTTCGGTTTTACAGTTCTAATAGACTGTCTAATTACGCTATCCCTAGGTGGTTTCGATACGATACCGATCTCGGACCACTTCGCATTGGAGGCACCGTCCGTGAATAGTGTTCATATCCCCAAGATAATCCTCGAGGTGACAGTAATTCCTTCTCGACCTCGTGTACCAAGGCCGGCGTAAAGTCGGCCACAAAGTTTGCCAAAATCTGAGATTTTATGGCGGTCCAGGGTTTGTACTCGATATCGTACCCGCTAATTTCTATGGCCCATTTTTCCAACCGGCCCGAGAGCTCGGGCTTATGCATGACATTCCTCAGCGGGTAAGAGGTCACGACACATATGGGGTGGCATTGAAAGTACGGTTTTAATATCCTAGAAGTGCTTAATTAGGCGAGCGCTAATTTTTATAAGTGAAGATACCTCGTTTTGGCATCACCTAGGGTTATACTAACATAATAATTAGGAAATTGTGTAGCTTCTTCTTCCCCGACTAGGACACCACTTACTGCCACCTCGGAAATTGCCATGTAGAGGTAGAACTGTTCGTCCGTCTTGAGAGTGTGCAGCAAGGAGGGGTTCGATAGGTATCGCTTGAGTTCTTCTAAAGCTTTCTAGAATTCTGGATTCCAAGAGAAGTTATTCTTCTTTTTCAATAGTGAGAAAAACGGATGGCTCTTATTCAACGATCTCAAAATGAACCAGCCTTACGCGGCTATCCACCCGATCAGTCTTTGTAGTGCCTTAATGTTGTCGACTATGATGATGTCTTCTATGGCCTCTATCTTGTCCGGGTTGATCTCCATTCCTCGGTTAGATACCATGAACCCGAGGAACTTGACTGAGCTGACCCCGAATGCACATTTCCCCGGGTTTAGCTTCATGTTGTACTTCCTCAATATGTCGAAGGTTCCCCGCAAATGTTTCAAATAGTTCTCTGCTCGCATGGACTAAACCAACATATCATCAATATAAACTTTCATTAATTTCCATATTTGTTCTTTAAACATCCTGTTAACTAGGTGTTGGTATGTGGAACTGATGTTCTTTAGTCCGAACGGCATTATGTTATAACAATAGGTGCTGAATTTGGTTATGAAAGAAGTCTTTTCTTGATCGCCCGGGTCCATCCGAATTTGCTTGTACCCGGAATAAGCATCAAGAAAAATCAGTATCTTTTGTTCGGTCGTTGCGTCGATCATTTGGTCGATGTTTGGAAAAGGGAAAGAGTCCTACAGACACGCCTTGTTTAGGTCCTTATAATCTACACACATCCTAAGTTTATGTCCTTCGTTGGGCACGACTACAACGTTATCTAACCAATCCGGGTATTTAACTTCTCAGATGCAACCTATTTTCATAAGTTTAGATACCTCATCCTTTGATGAATGCATGTTTGATCTCGGACTGTGGCCTCCTCTTCTTCTTAATCGGATGGAACTTTGGATCCAAGCTCAATTTGTAAGTTGTTACCTTCGGTGGGATCCCTGTCATGTCTAGATGGGACCAAATGAAACAATCGGCATTAGCTTTAAGAAAATCAATAAGTTTTTTTCCTGAGCTCGGGGGTTAATATCGTGCACAGGTATACCTTTCGATTCGATATGTGCTCGATCAATTCAACCTGCTCCAACTCCTCGATCGTCGATTTGGTGGCGTCAGTGTCATCGGGCACTATAAAATATCTCGAGACGCCATAATCATCCTCATCGTCCGCTCCATGCTCCTTCTATTTTTTTGCTCGGTTGAAGAAGGTATCATTGATTTCAATTTAGTTTCTTTTTTCTTGGTTGGTTCCTTGCTTTTTTATGTTAAAACTACGGGTACCGATATTACTTCATCGACAGCGAACATTTCCTTTACGGCCAATTGTTCCCCGTAGACTGCTTTAACTCCTCTTGAGTGGGAAATTTCAGCGCCTAATATAAGGTCGAAGGCACCGCTCTCATGTTGTGAACCCATGGCCTTTCGAACAAGGCGTTGTACCTCATATCCCTTTTGATCACGTAAAACTTTGTTTCTTGGGTGGTCTCGGCAGTGTTTACTGGTAAATTTATCTCACCCTTCGTGGTCTCGCACGCCATGTTGAATCCATTCAATACTTGGACCGCCGATATGATTTGGTCCTGCAATCCTAGTTGTTCTATGACACTCAATCGGATGATTCTGACCAAGCTACCTGGATCAATCAACACATGTTTCACCCGAGATTTATTGATAAGTACGGTTATTACCAATGCATCGTTTTGAGGCTGGATGATGCCCTCGGCTCTCCGTCACTGAACGAGATGGATCATTTCGGGACGTAATCCCGGGTGCATTTTTCCCTTGTGATAGAAAACTTTGGTGTGTTTTATCATTAGCTCTTGGGGGACATCCACTCCCAATCATGTTGATTACGTGTTAGGTCTCCTCTTGTTCGACCTGTTTGTTGGCGCCCCTAGTTCTGAAGTGGTTTTTGGCTCGCTCGCTTAGGAATTCCTGAAGGTGTTCATTGTTGAAAAATTGAGCTACTTCTTCTCTTAACTGTCGACAATCTTCGGTCCTATGACCATGAGTACCGTGGTATTTACAAACCAAGCTATGATCTCTCTGGGCGGAATCGAACTGCAGTAGTCTTGGCCACTTGGTTTCTTGATATGTATTATGGTCGACACTATACTTGCAGCATCTACGTTGAAATTATACTCCAATAATATCGGTGCTTCCCTACTCCCGAGCGACCTGTCAAACCCGTTCTTGCTCATCAGGCCTTGGCTACCTGGTCCTTGATCATTTCTCTTGTTGTTTCTTGTCGGGTGACGCCCGGATCCATTTCCCCTTCGATCCGCCCCATATGGCTGGTATCAATCTCGGACCGGCCTTGACTCCTGATCGACGATTCTCTTAGATCTGTCATTAGTTCTGCTGGGATATCGAACACCGAAGGGGCCCCAAGTTGGTCGTCCTCGATTCTAATATTTGATTGATACGTGTTGTGGACATCGGCCCAGATGACCGTCGGGTACTCCACTAAGTTTTGCTTTAACTGCTGAGAAGCCACGAAACTTCGGGGGTTAAGCCCCTGAGTAAATGCATGAACGGCCCAATCATCCGTGACCGGAGACAGATCCATCTGTTCCATATGGAACCTCGACATGAACTCCCTAAACATCTCATTATCCCTCTGCTTAACCTTGAAAAGTTCTGACTTCCTCGACTCGACCTTGATGGCACCGTCATGGGCTTTTAAGAAAGAATCTGCAAGCATAGCAAACGAATCAATAGAATTTGGAGGCAAGTTGTGGTAACATATCATTACTCCTTAGACAAGGCTTCCCCAAATTTTTTCAGCAACACCGACTCAATCTCTTCATCTTCCAAGTCATTCCCCTTGATTGCGCATATATAGGAGGTTACATGCTTATTAGATATGTGGTCCCATTATACTTGGGAATGTCGGGCATTTGAAACCTCTTCGGGATTGACTTCGGCGCTCGGGGGGAAAGGCTTCTGAATGAACTTTTTGGAGTCCGACGCCTTCAATATTGGTGGTGCTTCCGTGATTTGATCGAACCTGGAGTTATAAGTTTCCACCTTCTTGTCGTCGACCTCTATCTTTTTCTCGCCAGACTTCACCCACTTTGTCAACGATTCGATCATCTTCATCACCTCGGAGGTTTCCCCAGGCCCGAACTCTCCCAGTTCCACGAAAACTTGTTCATCGCTTCGAGTATTTTCCCTGGTCCGCTTGAGCTCGACCCTTTCAGACGCAAGCTTACTTGCACCATTACCTTCACCTTTGGGCGCCTCTCGAGCTGATGGTCGAGGTGCCCTGTGAATGTTATTTTCGAGGTCATTTGGTAGGTTGTATTGATGGTAACCTGTGAGTTAGCGTCGACCGGGTGGATGGGACACCATTGGGATCAACAGGGGGCACATCATTTCTAGGTATCACGTTATTATGTTTGCCGTGGTGGCCTGACTCAACGTTCAAGTGGACAGACCGAGAATTTTGACATCCTTAGACTAACCTGGAATCAAAATTTCAAAGAACAGGCATGAAACAGGGTGTGTTATGGAGATTCGTATCAAATCACCACTATTATCCTTAGTCCCACGGTGGGTGTCAAACTGTTTACCCTAAAAAATAAGTAACAATTAAATTTATACGCGATTTAAAGGATACATGATTTAATTCAATACGAAAGATCTAAGAATATCAAGTAATTCAAAAAAAATGAACGATCAAACCAATTGTAATATGATGATCAAGCCTGATCTTAAGTTGAACACCGAAATTCGGCCTTCGATCGGACCCTCGATACAAGCTCCAGTTGCGATTAAAGAAGAGAATAACTAAAGAACACTTTGAATAATAACGAGAAAACAAAAACATATTCTTATTGCTTTGATTTTCATGTAAACAATGTGTCAAAATAAAAGAAACTCGCCCCTTTATATAGTAGGAGAATTTCAGTCCTAATACAAGTTTAAATTAGGTAAAAATATTCTTTTCCCGGTAAATGCCGATCCGCAGTTGATATCGGACGGGATTCGCGCCGTAATATCCGGTTGAGGGAGAATATTATGGCTCCCTACTTGCTATGCCTAACCGTTCCTCCTTTTCCCCAGGTCTCGAAACTTTACTTGGTCCTAGATACATCATTCACGTAATCCTCCCGGGTTACGATACAAGAGGTCTTTCGGCCTTGCTTGTAGTTGCGTCGAACCGTGCTTCCCTCTTGTTTCCTTATCGGGGAATTGGGAAAAACTTTGTTCCTGATTTTACCCGTACACAATAAGAAATTTAAATAATCAATAGTATAAAATAGTTGAGATGTAGGTACTGTTAATAGCTTGATTGTCCATATGCCTCAAGTACTAATAAATTAGCCAACAGACCTTCCACCTTCCTAATCAACAATCCTTTGCTATAAATTACTCATAAACAAGGCTGCTAGCATAGCTCATATGCTGAAACTCGTCATGTTTGGCACCATGTTTTCGACGATCAATCTCATGGAATTGATCATAATATACCCTAAGCTTTTCCTCATTTTAGTGCCAACTTTAATAATTGTCTTATTATGGTATGTTTTTTGCAAAAGCACCGGGTCAAGAATTTTCCTGGTAGATTTTGCATGTTACAAGCCCCAGAAAACCCAGCAAATTTGCAGACAAAACTTTCTCAATAGAAGCAGTAGACAACTAAAGTTTAACAGTGACACACTGGAGTTCATGGACAGGATCTTGCAAAGATCTGGCTTAGGAGATAAAACGTATGTTTCTAAAGGCTTGTTAAGAGATCCTATGGATATGAGCACAAAAGCTGCTAAGGAAGAAGTGGAGATGGCGGTTTTCGGAGCCATAGATGAGATTCTGCACAAAACTGGAGTTAGATGTGAGGAAATAGGTATATTGGTTTCTGTCTGCGGCGTTTTCAATATTATGCCATCATTGTCAAGTGTCGTAGTGAAACGTTACAAGCTAAGAGAAGATATCCGCAGCTATAATATGACAGGAATGGGGTGCAGTGCTGGTCTTATTGCCTTAGGACTTGTTCAAAATCTACTCAAGGTTCTTCTCCCAACTGGATCTCACACTATAACTTCCTTTTCTTTACTCCCTGGTTAATTAAGTATCGTGCTTATAAATTTTATACACCATTACACTATGTTAATAATAATTTTTTTATTACCAAAAATATACTCTTTCTGTTTCAGTTTATGTGAACCTATTTCTTTTTTAGTTTGTTCCAAAAAGAATGACCTCTTTCTAAATTTGATAACAATGTAGCTTAAATTTACTATTTTACCCTTAATAAGAAGTTTTTATAACCACACAAATACTCTGGACCCTTTTTTGACTTGTTTAAGACTACAAATTCCAAAAATCTTCATTTTTTATTCAACTTCGTGCCCAATCAAACAAATTCACACAAATTGAAACGGAGGAAATATAAAATAAATCTGTCACATTAATTAATAATATACAAAAAAAAATTGTACTATCTACATATATAACTTAAATCGTTTTTGTTTGCCACTTAGTGCAACTTCAATTATCTTTCTTTTATGAATCATCGGATATCCGTATCTACTGGACCAACTAGTATGGGTTCGCTCTAGCTTTCCCACCCACCTCTAGCTTGCGATGTCATATTTAACAATTTCTCCATACCTATCTATCTTTATAGAGAAAAAAGAAACTTAAATGATAGACGTCTTGACCAATATTGGTTCTATGCTTTCTTTTCTCGGTTATTCCTACCCCACAAACTAATTATTACGTACGACTAGAATATCCTCACTAATATTTCCCTATTTGGTCTCACTACCAACCTTTTGTACAATGATACCCTAAATTCATCTTGTATTTTGCTTTGATATGAACGACTATTTAGGAAATGCCACCTATCTCATATTATATTGCATTGTTATTATCTGGTATACAAAATCCTTTGATCATTATATTTTTATTCATATTCTTCAAATATTTTCAATTATGAAATTGTGAGTTATAGTATTGTTCATGAAGTTCTTTCACATGCAAATATTGAGAAACCGATGTTTGGACTAACATTGAAAAACAAATAATTTAATTCTCGTACTCTTAATGTCGTCATTTTTCAACCAAATGAGTATAAGTAATGTGAAAAATTAGTACCATCTCTTGAAGTGGCCATCTGTGTTCTCCGATCGGTACTTTTGGCCTTTTGGGAATGAATTATGATCTTTTATGGAGTATCTTTCTTTTGAAAAGTAGAAAAGTGAAGTTCTTAGGCCTTCACTAGATATTAGTTAATGCAAAATTCATAAGTAAGACATAGTAACATAAACATATTACTCTGCTCCGTTCCAATTTATGTAAACATGTTTGATTGAGCACGGAATTTAATAAAAAAATAAAACTTTTGGAATTTATGGTCCTAAACAAGTCAAAAACGGGTTCAGAGTATTTGCGTGGTTATAAAAGTTTTTCATTAATGGTAGAATTATAAATTTAAGCTAAATTGTTACCAGATTTAGAAAAAGATCATTTTTTTTTTAACGAACTAAAAAAGAAATAGGTTCACACCAACGGGCACACGAGAAACATTGTTTATCAACTCATGATATACTGTTGTGCAGGTGCACGATAATTCCTATGCCCTATTAGTAACGACTGAGAGCACCACGGACAACGTATACAAAGGCAATGACCGGTCAAAATTGCTAAGCAATTGCGTATTTCGTGTTGGTGCGGTCGCCCTTCTCCTCTCCAACAAACCGTCCGATCAGAATACCTCCAAGTATGAGCTCATCCACACCGTCCGATCTCAAACAGCAAACAACGATCGCTCCTACAACTGTATTTTCATGGCAGAAGATGAACAAGGACATCGAGGAATCTCGATTAACAAAGATCTCTTGTATGCAGCTATGAAAACCATTCGATTAAACATATCCACTGTAGCTCCCCTAGTCCTTCCTCTATCTGAACAATTCCGTTACTTGATGAATATTATAGTGCGGCGCTTTCGCACGGGAAGTAAAATGGAGCCTTATAATCCTGATTTCTCCAGAGCAATCGATCACTTCTTCCCACACGTTGGCGGGAAACCAGTATTGGATGATTTGCAAAAGAAATTGGGATTTAGCGATGAACAAATGGAAGCTTCTAGAATGACACTGTACAGGTTTGGTAACACTTCCAACAGTTCGATCTGGTACGAAGTGGCTTATGCGGAGGCGAAAGGTAGGGTGAGAAAGGGAGACGCATTGTGGCAGATTGCATTCGGGTCGGGTTTCAAATGTAGCAGTGTGGTTTGGCGGGCGACCCGATCCATTGATCGCGATGAGATGAATCCATGGCGCGATGAAATTGATGAGTTCCCCGTGGATGTTAGCGAGATCGAAGCGCTCTCGGACCTATTCATTACTTCCAAATAGGAAAAATTACATCTCAATCTCTAATAGCTTGTTGGGATGGTTGTTATGTATTGATACATTTTGTATTATTATATTGTATTGTATCGTTTTGATATATATAATATTTAGCTAGATTGTATTGTTTGTACCCGTGTCATGATGTCATGCACCAATATATAAAGAATAAACTTACAAATATTACAAAGAAAATGTAAGGTACAAGGTAGAATTATTATATAAAAATATAAGTTTAAGAATAAAATAGAATTATTTAATAATAAAGAAGGGTAAAATATAATATAAAATAAGGTAGTGACGCGATCACACCAAATTCATCATTACATAAAGTATCACTTTTTGTCGTTACCTAATAACAGATTTAACGATACGATATAATAAAATTTAAGTAAATCAAAATAAATAAATATATATATATAT
>ML424302.1:55166-77364 GCA_005239525.1 Nicotiana knightiana | reverse complement strand
CAACGGGGGGAAACCAAACCTTAGACCTTTATTATCATTATTTACAACACATTGTTAGTAATTGCTAGTTTATTATCATTGTCAGTAGAATTAGTAAAACATCACCAAGCTATATTAAAAAGTCTTGAGAGAATTGATTGAGTAAAAGTTGCGTATTCTGACAAATTAATTGATACGTCAATTCTCTGTGGGATCGACTCTGGGCGTAATACTCCGGATTATATTTGCAACGCCCGCTTAGTCTTTTATTAGACATAGTTGAGCGTGATCAACCCACATCTATGAAATTGTAAATGGCCGATCATACCATGAAGAGGCCTTTGGGTGTGATTGAAGATGTTTTGGTTCGTGTCGATAAATTCATTCTCCTGGCGGATTTTGTCATTCTAGATTGTGAGGTTGACTATGAAGTTCCAATTATTCTTGGGAGACCTTTCCTTGCTATGGGGAAGGCGCTTTGTGATGTTGAAGATGGAGAACTCACTTTTTGGATTGGTGATGAAAAAGTGGTATTCCATGCGGCAACCAAATAGCAATGAGGTGTGTTCTTTTGTGTACTTGGTGACCAATTTTATTGTTGATAAAACAAGTGCTACAGTCAACGTTGGTGATATGTTGTAGGGCATCTTTCTCAACTTTGATGATGGCGAGTTGGATGGCTTAACGGAATGTGTGAACTCTTTGCAAGTGATGGGGTCATACAACTATGCACCCCAGAAATTGTCCTTGGATCTTGAAAATGGGACAACTCCTCCTACAAAAACTTCTATTGAAGAGCCTCCTACCTTGGATTGTAAGTCATTGCCTCCACATCTTCAGTATGAATTTCTTGGTCCTTGTTCTAATTTACCGGTTATTATTTCCTCTTGTTTGACTAACATGAAGGTAGATTCCACACTGGCGGTGCTATAATAGAGGAAGAAGGCTATTGGGTAGACCTTGGCGGATATCGGGGGATAAGCCCTAACTTTTGTATGCATAAGATCGAGTAGGAGGATGGCGCCAAGCCATCTATTGAACATCAAAGGAGACTCAATGAGTCTATGCAAGAAGTTATCAAGAAGGAGATTATCAAGTGGTTGGATGCCGGGGTTGTCTACCCCATCTCTGGTTGTTCATGGACTTATCCGGTTCAATGTGTCCCAAAGAAGGGGGCATGGCGATGGTCACCATTGACAAGAATGAGTTGATTCCTACTAGAACGGTGACCGGTTGGAGGGTGTATATGGACTATCTCAAGCTCAACAAAGTCACAAAGAAGGATCACTTTCCACATCCTTTCTCTGATCAAATGCTCGATAGATTGGCGACTGTGTTTTCTATTACTTTCTTGATGGTTACTCGGGCTACAACCAAATTCTCATTTCTCCGGAAGATCAAGAGAAAACAACCTTTACATATCCCTATAGTACTTTTGCTTTCAAGCGGATGCCATTTGGTTTGTCCAATGCACTAGAAATTTTTCAAAGGTGTATGATGGATATTTTCACGGACATGGTGGAGGACTAACTTGAAGTTTTCATTGGATGACTTCTCGGTGGTTGGAGATTCTTTTGATGATTGTCTCGCAAATTTGGACAAAGTGTTGGCTAGATGTGAAGAAACAAATTTGGTGCTCAATTGGGAGAAATGCCATCTCATGGTCGAGGAAGGTATTGTCCTTGGCCACAAAATCTCAAGGAATGGAATTGAAGTTTACGAGGCAAAGATTGATGTGATTTCTAAGCTTCCACCCCGAACTTCGGCAAAGGTCGTGCGGAGCTTATTAGGCCACACGGGGTTTTATCGGTGCTTCATCAAAGATTTCTCTAAGGTGGTGAACCTGTTGTGCAAGCTTCTTGAGAAGGATGCTATGTTTAATTTCAATGATGATTGCATGATAGGTTTTGAATTGTTGAATATCAAGTTGACAACTACTCCCATAATCACCGCTCCAAATTGGAGTGTGCCTTTTGAACTCATGTGTGATGCAAGTGACGTAGCAGTTGGGGCTATTTTGGGGCAATGCATCAACAAGATTTTCCATCCTGTCTACTATGCTAGTAAGACCATGAATAGTGCCCAATTCAACTATACCGTTACAGAAAAAGAGCTCCTTGCTATTGTGTTTGCAATTGAGAAGTTCCACCCATACTTAATGGGTGCGAAAGTTATTGTCCATACGGATCATGAGGTAGTTCGTTTATCTTATGAGCAAAAAGGACTCCAAAGCTCGATTGATGAGATGGGTGCTTTTGTTACAAGAATTTGATATTAACATCCAAGATAGAAAAGGTAGTGAAAACAAAGTGGCGGACCACTTGTCTCGTTTGTAGGAGGAGGGTAGGCCGCAGGATGGCCTTGAAATCAATGAATCCTTCCTCGATGAGCAACTCTTGGCAATTTCAATGAAAAAAGTTCCATGGTTCCCGGATTTAGCAATTTTTTTTAGTGTGTGAAATCATTCTGGATGAGTTCTCTTCAAGCCAAAGGAAGAAGCTCAAACAGGATTGTCAAGATTATTATTGGGATGAACCATACCTTTTCTAGATTTGTACGGATGGGGTGATTAGAAGATGTATACCGGAAGAAGAGCAAGGTGAAATTCTTGGGGCTTGTCATTCTTCGCCATATGGTGGTCATCATGGTGAAAAGAGAATTGAAACCAAAGTGCTTAGTTGTGGTTTCTATTGGCCCACTCTTTACAAGGATGAAAGTGAGTAAGTGAGAAGATGTGATGAATGTCAATGGGTCAGTGGAATCTCAAAGAAAAATGAAATGTCTCTCAAAACCATTTTGGAGATTGATATTTTTGATGTGTGGGATATTGATTTCATGGGCCCTTTTGTGAGCTCTTGTGGAAACACATACATCTTGGTCGCGGTGTATTATGTGTCCAAATGGGTTGAGGTTGTTGATTTATGCAACAATGATGCAAGAAGCATGGTGGATTTCTTGAAGAAGAATATTTTCACAATACCTCACGTGCAATTATAAGTGATAGGGGGTCATATTTTTGCAACAAAGCTTTTGGCACTTTATTTAGCAAGTATGGTGTTACTCACAAAGTTACGACTCCCTATTACCCACTAGCTAAGGCGAAAGTGGAGTCTCCAACTGGGAGATAAATAGTATCTTGTCCAAAATGGTGAACGCTAATTGGACGGATTGGTCCAAGAATCTTGATGATGCATTATGGGCTTATCGGACGGCTTACAAAACACCAATCGGAATGTCGCCATATCGGTTGGTGTTCGGAAAATCTTGTCATCTTCCAGTAGAACTAGAGCACAAGGCAATGTGGGCTTTAAAGAAGTTGAATCTTGATTGGGATGTAGCCGGTAACTTGAGGGTTGCACATTTGAATGAATTAGATGAGTTCTGATCCATGCTTATGAGAGTTCTTCCTTGTACAAAGAAAATATGAAATACCTTCATGAAAAATACATTTGGAACAAAGAGTTCAAGGTGGACGATCTTGTAGTGTTGTTTAACTCAAGATTGAAGATGTTTCTCGGGAATCTAAAATCCAAGTGGAGTGGTCCTTTTGAAATTTTTGGTGGGACACCTTTTGGTGCATTAGACTTGAAGAACAATGAAGTATTCCGAGTCAATGGTGACGGGGTGAAGCACTACTTTGGCAAGTTGGAGATAGCCACGTGGTGGCGGTCATTCACTTCATCTGAGAGTTTTCTACATCGTGTCGCGACATTAAATCGGGCGCTTGTTGGGAGGCAACCCATGTTCTTTTTATTTTTCTTTTTGTAGTTACGTGTTGTTTGTGTTCTAACATGATTTTAAGTGTGCTAAGTGTTCAAAAGAGTGCGGACCGCACTTCATTTGTACGGACCACACATTTTATGTGCCATAGAAGATGAGCATTGAAGCCGCACATTTCTCTTGTGAACTGCTCGTTTGAAATGTCAAAATACCAACTCTCTGAAGTTTAAGCTTGTCAGTTCGGAGGCCGATCTGGGACCACACGTGAAATCTGCGTACGCACAAGAAAATGTGTGGACCGCAGAAGGAAGTCTGAGACGAATCTCCCAGGTTAAAGATTGCGGAATGCACATGAAATTGTGCGGCCGCACTCGTCTCTATTCCCTTCTCAAATTGAATAGTATAAATACAACAAGAGCTCATTTTACCCTTTTCCCACTTTGAACAAAACACGGTTGACCTGCTAATGTTCTTGGAGATTTAAACTGTCCACACACACAACCACCTCGATTAGTCACTCATTGCACACACTCTATCTGGTATGTTTCAGTTTCATGTTACTTTTTTGTGTTAGTTAATTTGTAGATTTTTTAGTTATTTTTAGGCCATCTATTATTAGATTTCAATTGTGTGTCCATTTGGGGTAGATCTGAACTGGGTAAACTTGATACATGCTCTATTGGGATTGAGTTAGTGAAATTTCATGTTTTACAATGTTGTCATGCCTATTTGTGCAAGAAATTAAAAAAATCTTTGAATAAATAATTGTCTTCTCGTAATTGTTTGAATTCTCTGGCCGCACATGAATTGTGTTGTCTATGGATTTAGATTTTTGGAAGCTTATGTGAGGCAGGAATCTGCGGCCGCAAGTCCAATTGTACGGACCTCAGATTTCCTATGTGTCCGCAGATTGGCCATTCTCTATCATCATAGAGTTAACAAGTTTGGGAATCTGAAGTGCGATCGCAAGACAAAATGTGCAGACCGCACTTCTCTTTTGCAGCCGCACAACAGAAATCTGTAGATTGCGAGTTCCATCTGCGGTCGCACATCATAAATCTGTGGACCGTAGATCCCTTATCTTGCAGTCTTGAATCATCTTCATAACCCCACTATGTCCCTTTGTTTTTCCCTTACCTACATGACTCATGTATGTGTTTGAACAATGAATTGAAACTAATAATCTTCTCTGCTTGATACAGACAATGGTTTGATCAAGAGGTCGAGGCAGCACTTTAAAGGGACGAGGTGAATCTTCTCGAGGTCGAGGTAAAAGTACCTTGCCCCTTGGCCAGCCTAAGACGATCAAACAGAAAACAACAGCCGGCAGAGGGAGAGGTGCAGAACTCTCTAAGTCTAGCTCCTATGTCCAATCTAGGGAGGTTCAGAGGGAAACTCAGCCTCTGTTCAGGAGGAGTAGACGACCACACAGTCGAGGCCGCATGGGAGATACCAGCTCAAGGACGAGCCGTCTTTATCTCACAGCACCTTCAAGGGGTCGGAGAGTGTTAGTCAAGCTTCTGAGCCATCAGCTACACCAGTCCTTGAGGCAAAAGTTATACATGACATCCCTGATGATGGAACGAGGGAAGATGCTACAGCTACATGGCTTGAGATATCAAAGAAGAAAGAGATTTTGGAGGATCGTTTTGTCAGCTTGGACGCCTTCACTAGTTTTTGTATATGGTGGCCAGTGAGGTTGTTGACTTTTGAGTGCCAGTTCTTATTGAAGGATTTGGAGACATACAAACCATCAATATTAAGACAATTCAGGGTTCAAAAAGGTTGGATGTGGTTCCCGAGAGAGTGGAGGTTGCCAAAAAATACCCCGTCTTGGAATTCTATGCCAATGTTGCTCATATAAAGAAAGGGACGAAGGTGACCAAAGTACGCAACCTCAAGGTGAGGTTTGATAAACATACACTAGATGCGTACCTGGGATTCGAGGATGATGAGCCAAAGGAGTATCTATAAAAGTGCGCAAAAAGGAGGAAGTCCGACCTTGGCTAGCTGAGATCTTAGCACCACCAGGGCCACCACCACCATGGATCACTGTTGGGGTTCCCATCCACCGAAGCACTTTGAGTTTTGAGGCGAAGGGGTGGCAAATTGGATTTAAGCCAGAATGAGACTCATCTTCCTATTCCTCTGGCAGTTCTTGTGGCTTCCATCATGGCAGGGTACCCAATTAATGTGGGTGCCGTGATGTCGGCCAATATTTCGGTGATTTCTCAGCAAGACAGCTCGGCCTACTCGTATCCCAACACTGTCACAAAGTACCTCACTGATGTAAAGGTAGAGCTGAGAGATTTTGACACCATGGTGAAGCCGACGAAGCCATTCGAATGGTATTCGCTGATGGATATGAGCAACCCAAAGAAGAATGTCTAGCCTTCTACCACCACAGGCCATTCTGATGAGCCAGCAGTGGTAGTTTTTGAGACAGCTGATCTTCTATCCAGATCTGCTGAGCCTTCATCCAGTGCCACTGCTAAGCCTCTGCCATCATCCGCAGCTCCTACTGCAGCTCCTACCATAGCTCATAGGGCAGCTCTGAGGCCAGTGCCCATGCCCACAGCTCCACTGTCTGCGCTGTGAGTCTCCCAAACATTAGCAAGTCTCAACAAATGGATTCAAACAACTACTTCTAAAATGTCTGACTTGTCTAGTATTATTGCGGCGCACTCCACTTCTTAGGCACCACGTGATCCCTCTAACATTGACGAAACACTGAAAAAGATTCTAGAGAACCAGAATAATATCATAGACACCTTGGTACAACACATGTCAGTTATTGAGGAGCTGGGTAAGGAAGTAAAGAAGATGAAGAAGTCCCAGACGAGCAAGAAACCAGTGGACAAGCTCCGAAAGGAGGTGACTAGACTTTCCACAGCTGGAGACCTGCCCTTTGATATGCTGCTTGACCCACACCAATCCTCCCCAGATATTTCAGCACCATCTATACCGGTAACACTAGCTGGCTAGTCTGAGGAGCCAGACCTTGCTGCCGACACTACTGAGGTAGTACATGTTATGTTTGACAACCCATCCACACCTGGACTTGATGATGATGAGATACAGTTGGTTGATCCTGAAGGAGATGACATTGCTGGGGACACTCAGATGTCCAAGGATCCTTACGGAGTTTTCATCACCCTCTCTTCTTTTACTTCTTATTTTGCTAAGCATTGGGGACAACACTTACTTTTATTCGGGGGAGGGGGGATAGGGGTGGAGTTTATTTGATACACTGGTACACGTTGGATACATTTGGTCTGTAATAATTTGATGATACTCTTTCTTTTCTTATTTGTATTTATCTATCTTCTCTCTCTCTTCTTATATATTTATCTATCTTTAGTAGTTATTGCTCATTAGCTTCTTTATTTTTTCCATATTAGTTCTTGTTTTGTTAAGTAGCTTCTTTTTATGCTTTAGTAGATAGTAAGCCTTTGGTTTTCTTAATGCCAGGGTTCTTTCCAAAGGTAGTTTTTGCATGAACCAGGTGACTCGTCCCAATGATAGATGACATGACAACTTTCTTAGAGGAATAAGTCCGTTTTTGTGTTTAGGTAATAATAGTAGTAGTAATGAATAAAAGACCTAATCAAGTCATTCTCGAAGAGTTAATCGTGCTTCATTTGGTACCAACACACTTAACTACGTGCTTATAATTAGAGACAAGGGTTTTGAAAGAAATAGCTCTAGTTAGTGACTTTGTGACTCTTGGGTTGACTTTGGTGATCATCGAGTGGTTTATTGGACCATAGTGATCTTTAAACTTGAATGTGGTCGTTGTAGGTCTCGACTCTATCCTCTTTTGCAATCTAGTTGCGTGAAGGGAGAGGTGAATTGTGGATTTTGATAAGTGTGGATTTTGACTACTTATTAGCACATTTTTCTTTTAATTTAGTCCAAAGGTATGGATTTATGTTCCAGAAACTAATGAAAGTATGCAAATTACAGGAATGTTGGACGTTTGAGGTCCTATGATGAAATCACATGCTCAAAGGAGTGTTATGACTCACAAAGCAATAAGGGGCACACAACTTAAGAAGTGCAGTCTGCAGAAGAAAGTGCGAATAACAGAATTCCATATGCGGCTGCAGAACAAGTGAAAGAGCCCAACAGAGTTTTAGCTAATGTGCGGACCGCAGATAAATTGTGCAGTTGTAATACAAGGTTTGCACTGACAAATGATTCAAAGTTCAGAGCGTGTGAAAATGATCAAGACCCCAGCCTTGCCTGAAATGCGGACCACACAAGAATTGTGCGGCTGTAGAATCCAAGATCCTGGCAGCTGAAGAAATCTACGGACCGCACATGGAATTATGCGGCCGCAGAACCTCTCGAGGGGAATTGTTGTTATCTAGTTTTGGGCTACTATAAATAGACGAGATTCACATTTTTAGGTCAAATTTCGAAGTTTGAGTCGTTGTACCCGTTATGTTTTGATGTTTTAGGCAGTTTGTGACTATTTTTGGATTCAAACATAATATTTTGTCATTTTATTCTTAGATTATAAGTTTAATTAACATTTCATCTTTGTTTTTTTTTATTTCTTACTATGAGTAGCAAGATTCTTACTAGGATTGTGACCTAACCCTTTTGTGTAAATCTTATGAGTATTTAATTTAATACTTGTTTATGATTGGGTGTTGATTATTTTTCCTAGTTTATGCTTTAATTTTAGAATAATGGTTGCAAACATTGATTCATGGATTTTTGACTTGGTCTTTGCTTGAAGAAGAAAGATCTAATCTAGGAAAACTTGGCTAACAAGAAATTGGGCTAATTAAGAGTTTGATTAGCCTAATTAAGGGTTTTTTTAACTAGAGATAGTGAGAATCTGACTTCAACTCATATCAACTATTTAGCTTGATACCCATTTGGGCTTGAGAAAGCTAAATTTGGCAAAACCACTCTATGACTGAGAGGTATTGAGTGGATATGTAGAGTTGAGAGCTACAATTCACTCTAATAAAAAAAACAAGTGTTAACCTATTTAACTCATTAGGCGAACACCTAGATTAAGGTCACATCCCTAGACTTTTTAACTATTTGGAAAAACACCAAAAATAATCATTCACTCTCTAGTTTCTTCTCTTAGCTTATAACTGTTAGAGTAAAATTTGAAGTAGAAATCAGAACCTTTTGTTCAAAGAGCAATTTGGTTGTTCAATTTGCTTTCGTCAAGTGTATACTCCTAACACCCACAATAGCTCCTTGTGGAAATCGACCCCGACTCTTGTTGGGAACTATTATTCCAACGACCGTTTTCACTCACAATTGAGTGTGGAAAGCAAGTGTACAACATCACCATTCATGCTTTTACTCTCTTCCTCACATGATAATATAAATTCAATGGCACGACATCACCCTTCATGCTTTAACCTCACGTTCACTCAATTAATAATATTAATATGCAAATATGGCACGACAACACCTTTCGTGCTTTTCACTCTTCTCACCAAGCAATATAGCAACCCAAAGTATCAACCAAGGTGGGAAGCAAATTTTAACTTCAACCATGATGGAAGAATAAGCAAATTCAGTTTTCAATATCACCATATCCTCAACATGAGCTATGAAAGTGAACAATTGAAGAATAAAGAATCTAAGACATAGAAAGCATAAAAACTGAAACATGGTACAAATGAGGCAAATTCCTCCCGCATGATTTAGCCCTTGACAATGTATATATAACTTTCATCTTGCGTATACGTAGTCCCCACACATAGTTTATGTAGCAAATAGACCAAACAAGTCCTAATTCCCTCAAGTCAAAGTTAATCACGATACTTACCTCTTTCCGTAACCCATATATGCAATCAATCACGACCTTGCCTTGCAAACAAGCCTCCAAACCAACCATATCTAGCCAGTTATCGATCAAAAAATTCAAGACAAGCTTTAGAAACTACCCATGAATGAAAAAGGTTCAATTTTGATCATCTTTCAACAAGTCAACAAAAGTCAATCCCAGGACCGCTTTGTCGAATTTCGAGATTCGGACCAAAACCCAATTACCCATTCATCCCCGTTCTTAGTTATATGACATGTTTTAAAATCAGACCTCAATTTGAGGTCTAAATCTCAATTTTACAAAATTCCTATATTTTACCAAAACCCCTAATTTCTTCCATGAAATCCATACATTTGATGTTAAAAATTCATGAAGGTAAGGGGGATCGATGGAAAATGAATTAGAGTTGCTTACCAATGAATTTAAGGAGATAAAGTTATTCAAAAATCGATTCTAGAGTGTTTAGAGTTGAGAAACAGTGTAAAGTGAGCTAAGTCCCGATTTCTCCTCTTTTACCTAGTTGTAGACGTCGCAATTGCGAACTCTTGTTCACAATTATGAAATCCGCGAATGCGAAACATTGATTGCATGCAATCAGTGCATAAGATGCACAACCGCAAATGCGACAAAAGCTTCACAATTACGATGGTCCCTCCCTCCGCAAATGCGAACTAAGCTTCGCTTTCTGCGAAGCTGGCCCCAAAGTTGCCAAAGTGGTGATTGCCTTAGCGAGAGCTCTGGAAACTGGTGATTGCGAGAGCTCTGCCAACTGGTGATTAATTTCTTTGTTTGTATCTTTCCATGTACACTCTTTCTCCTATTTTCCATTATTGGATCATTTGCCAATCAATTATTCTTATGTATCCTTTTCTTCCTTCCCTGTATTAATTAAATAATTGATCACCTTTAGTTTACTTAATTTGTGTGTACACACTCTTCTCTTTTTTTACTAGGTTTGTTAAAATTACATATTACATTTACTTTCTTTATTTTAGGACATATTCTGACTACGTTTTCTTGTATTATTTAATAACATTCGTCTTAATTTTATCATGCATCCTTTATTTCATTCCAAGTTATTTTCATGCCTACAAGTTTAATGCATTTCTATGTGTATTGCTTTCATATTTGTCATACCGATCATATCTTCACTTGGATACTTAATATTTGCACACATGTTGTGATGACCAAGGGGTCATCTTGTGTTTTAGGACTTTATTCCACGCTTGTTATCCTCAAAATTCTTATATTTATCCTTCTCAATTTGCGTGCACAGTCTAGGCGTAATTCCGGAAAGTCTTTATGTGGAAAATAGGAGAAATAATAATTTCTGGAATTTAAAAGTGATTTTTTAGTTGACTTTGGTCAACATTTTGGGTAAATGGACCAGGACCCATGTTCCGACGGTCCCGGTGGGTCTGTAGTAAAATATGGGATCTGTTCGTATGCTCGGAATCGAATTCTGAGATCCCAAGCCCGAGAAATGAACTTTGACTAAAATTGAATTATAGAAAATTATTAGTTCTAAAGAATGTGCTTAATGCTTGACTTTGAAGGTATCGGGCCCGTATTTTGGTTCTGGAGCCCAGTACAGGTCCGTTATAATATCTAAGCTATATCTGCGAAATTTGATGAGAAACGGGGTTATATGACGTGATTCGAACTCTCGGTTGAGAAAATAGTAACTTTAAGTGTTCTTGAGAATTTCATTGATTTTGATGCTATATCCGCACTTTTAGGTGTTCTTTTGGCGATTTGATCGCACGAGCAAGTCCATATGATATTTTTAGACTTGTGTGCATGTTCTGTTTGGATCCCCGAGGGCTAGGGTGAGTTTAAGATAGGCTACAGGATGTTTCAGACATAGAGTTTCTGTTGTTCTGCTTTTTCTGGTGCACATGTAATTTGTTCTTTGCGATCGCGAATCCACTCTCGCGATCGCGAAGTGTAAGCTAGGCTAGGAGGAACTTTCTTCTTCGTGAACGTGAAGGATTGGTCACGAACACGAAGCATTGGGGGTGCTACCCTTCGCAGACGCGATCTGTCTCCCGCGAACGCGATGGTTTAAGGGACCTGGGGGAGGGGGTCAGTAACCTTCTACGCGAACGCGATGCTTGGTTCGCGAACGCGGAGGATTGGGAGAAAAGGCTTCGCGAACACGTGGGTTACCTCGCGAACGCATAGGCCAATAGGGCCACAGCTTCAGGATCGCGACAGGCCTCTCGCGAACGCGATGAAGGCATGTCCAGTGCTTTAAACAGAATCCAAAATCGAGACTTAGTCCCAAATTTTATTTTTCAACCATAGAACTCGACCTAGGGCGATTTTTGAAGAGGGATATTGACACCCAATCATAGGTTTGCACTTTTTAACTTGTTTCTTCAATTTCCATCATCATTTATCGAATTCCTAGTCTTTAATCTTGTTCTTTAAGGGTAAAAATTAGGAATTTTGGGGGAATTGGAAATTTTACAAATTTGGAGATTTAGACCTCGATTTGGGGTCGGATTTCTAAACTAATTACATATTCGGGCTCGGGTTTGAATGAGTAAACAGATTTTGGTCCGAACCTCGAGTTTGGATCAAGCAGGCCCGGGGTCGATTTTTGACTTTTTAGGGGAAAATTTGGAAATTCTATGATTTTGCATTGAAATTGATTCCTTTAGTGATAATTGATGAAATTAAGCTAATTATGATTAGATATGAGTGGGTTGGAGGTGAATTATAAAGGAAAAGCGGTACTTGAGTAGTGAGTGGCCGGCGAATCGAGGTAATGGTCGTGTCTAACTTTAGCTTGAGGGAATAGGTATTATGTGTTTAATTGCTACGTGTTTGGTTGTTAAATACGACACATAGGTGAGGTGACGAGCATCTATGCGTTGTTGTCGAGTCATATCATGCGAGTGAAATTCTATTCTTGTTTATTTTGTAGCCTTAAATTCTACTATCCATGCTTATCGGGTTATCTGAAATGTTGGGTGACTTATATCTGATTTCACTGAGATTTGGTAAATTTTGAATATTTATTCAAGGTTGAAGTTTATTTTGTGATATTAATTATGGGTAAAACACCGGTTTCTTTGTGATACTCCTATCTATCCGTTGTTATTGATTCTATGATTTGTGAGGAGGAGTGTAAAGCACGAAGGGTGATTCCGTACATGCATTATATATATCGTGAGGAAGAGTGTAAAGAATGAAGGGTGATGTCGTGCCATGATATGTGAGTGTTAAGGCACGAAGGGTGATGTTGTACCATGAATTATGAGTGATAAAGCACGAAGGGTGATGCCATGTATATTATGAGAGGTTTAATGCACGAATGGTGATGTCGTGTCGTTCTATTTATTTATTTGGTGAGGTTGAGAGTAAAAGCACGAAGGGTGATGCCCAGTTTTTCCTTTGATGTTTTAACTGCCTAATTCATTTAAGGATTATTGTTTAATTTTGTATTTTCATTATTCTCACTCCTTATATTGCAATTCCGCACCGTATGTCCGCTTCCCATTATTTCTGCTTTATTTCTTTATTACTGTTGTTGCCTTTAGCATGATTATACTGTTCAAGTTATATATGTGTGTCTTGTCCTTTCCTCTTCACTATTTTGCCGATGTTAGGCACGACACTTACCAGTGCATGGGGTCGGTTGTACTGATACTACACTCTGCACTTTCTGTGCAGATGGTATCAGTCCGAGCTTATTCTGAGGTCGTAGCTGACTTCTACGCAGGAGACCCGAGGAAGATCTTCCGACATCCGCAGATTCCTGGAGTCCCCTCCTATGCTTATTTATTATTTCCTTTAGTTCACAAACAGTTATACATTTTTCTTTCAGCCACATATTTGTAGTAAATTCTTAGTAGTCCGTGAGTTGTGACTTCATATCACGGGTAGTTAGACATGTAGATATCATATGCAACAATGTTAATATGAAAATTTCGTTTCTTTATTAAATTTCTATATGTTGAAATGCAGTGGATCTCCGTAAATTTTAAGATTTCTATGTTGTAAACCTCTAATGTTGGCTTACCTAGCAAGTACGGCGTTAGGTGCCATCACGGTCCCGACAGTGGGAATTCGGGTCGTGACAAGTTGGTATCAGAGCACTAGGTTGCCTAGGTCTCACAATTCATGGACAAGCTTAGTAGAGTCCGGGGGATCGGTATGGAGACATCTGTACTTATCTCCCAAAGGCTATAAGTTAGGAACAAGTTCACTTTTATTGAACTTTGTGGTGGGATTCTTGTAATACCAATATTGATTGAACACTTCTATTTTTATTCTCTCGCAGATGGCGAGGACACGTACCGCTTCTTTCGCTGATCAGCAGTTGGATCCTCCAGCAGCAGCTCCTACGAGGGGAAGAGGCCGAGGCAGACGCAGGGCTCAGCCCAGCTCAGACTGTTCCGGAAGGACCAGTTCAGGTCCCAGATAGGTTTATTGCTACCCCAGTACTTCAGGATGCCTTGTTCCGATTAGTGGGCCTTATCTCAGATTGGCACATTCCCCATGGAACCAGTCGTATCTCAGGCTGGAGGAGGAGCCCAGACTCCTGCCACCCACACTCCTGAGAGGATGGCTCCCCAGTTTCAGACTCCAGCAGCCCATCCAGTTGGGGTAGTTCAGCCGATTGCTACAACACCGCCCATTGATGGGGCAGCTATGTCCTACAAGGTTTTGTGAAGATTGGATAGGTTTACCAAGCTTTCCCAGTTCATTTCAGTGGTGCTATTTCATAGGACCCCCAGGAGTACCTTGATAGCTGCCATGAGGTTCTTCGGAACATGGGTATATTGGAGACCAATGGGGTCGACTTTGCTACTTTCCAGATGACTGGTTTCGCCAAGAAATGGTGGAGGGATTATTTTTTGACTAGACCAGCTGGGTCTCCTGCTCTTACTTGGGATCAGTTCTCACATCTCTTCCTAGTGCCTATCACTACGAGATAGGGGCACCGCTGTCAGTTCGAGCGTCTCCAGTAGGGAAGCATGACTATTACTCAATATAAGACTCATTTCGTGGATTTGGCCCGTCATGCTATTCTTTTGCTCCCCACCGAGAGAGAGTGAGGAGGTTTATTGAGGGTCTTGCTCAGCCTATCAGATTGCAGCTGGATAAGGATACAGGGAGCGAGATCTCTTTCCAGGATGCGGCCAATATAGCCAAGCGAGTTGAGATGGTTCTTGTATTGGGAGGTCAGGGGTCAGAAAAGAGACCTATCCATTCCGGTGGATTCAACGATGCTTCATCTGGAGGCGGGGTTACTTATGGTAGAGTCCATTCTTCCAGGCCATTTCATTCAGCACTTTAGGCATCCCACGGTTCCCCAGGTGGTCGTGGCCCTTATATTCCTTATTCTAATCAGCCAGCTCCTATCAGTGCACCTCATCTTCAGAGTTTTCAGGGTGGTTATTCAGGTCGACAGGGTCAGCTTGCTAGACAACAGTCCCAGCAGCCGAGGTCATGTTATACTTGTGGTGACCCGAGGCACATTGCTAGATATTGCCTCGAGCGTCGAGTAGTTCTCAGTACCAAAGTTCTCGTGCCATGGTTCCGGCACCAACTGTCGCATCACCAACCCAGCCAGCCATAAGTAGGGGTCAGGTAGCCAGAGGTAGGGGCCAGATTGTTAGAGGTAGAGGTCAGGCCGCTAGAGGTGGATTCCCACCTATTAGAGGTCGTCCCGGAGACATGGTTCAGGGTGGTGGGGCCCAGCCCCGATGTTATGCCTTTCCAGCCAGACCTGAGGTTGAGTCCTCCGATGTTGTTATCACAGGTACTGTTTCAGTTTGCAATAGAGATGCTTCAGTTCTATTTGATCCGGGGTCTACTTACTCCTATATGTAATCTTATTTTGCTTCATATTTTGTTGTGCCTCGTGATTCTTTGAGCGCCCCTGTATATGTGTCCACGCCCGTGGGGGATGCTGTTATTGTAGATCGTGTGTATCGCTCGTGCGTGGTCGTTATTGGATGTCTTGAGACCAGTGTAGACCTTTTGCTCCTCGATATGGTTGATTTCGACGTTATATTAGGCATGGATTGGCTGTCACCTTACCATGCTATTTTGGATTGTCACGCCAAGACAGTGACATTAACCTTGTCGGGGTTGCCTCGATTAGAGTGGAGAGGGACTCCTGGCCACTCTTCCAGCAGAGTTATTTCTTATATGGAGGCTCGGTGTATGGTCGAGAAGGGGTGTTTGGCCTATTTGGCTTATGTTCGTGATTCTAGTGCTGAGGTTCCTTCTATGGATTATGTGCCTATTGTTCGTGAGTTTCCTGAGGTACTTCCTGCAGAATTTCCGGGGATGCCACTAGACATGGATATTGACTTTTGCATTGATGTGGATTCGGTCACTCAGCCCATACTATTCCTCCATACCAGATGGCCCAACTAGAGTTGAAGGAATTGAAGGAACAGTTGCAGGATTTGCTTGATAAGGGTTTCATTAAACCTAGTGTCTCGACATGGGGTGCGCCAGTTTTGTTCGTGAAGAAGAAGGATGGATATTTGAGGATGTGTATAGATTATCGGCAGTTGAACAAAGTCACTATCAAGAATAAGTATCCGTTGCTGATGATTGATGATTTGTTTGATCAGCTTCAGGGTGCCAAGGTGTTTTCAAAGATTGATTTGAGATCGGGCTATCATCAGTTGAGGATTAGGGCATCCGATATCCCTAAGACAACTTTTTGGACGCGGTATGGGCACTATGAGTTTCTGGTGATGTCCTTTGGGTAACTAATGCCCCGGCAACAATTATGGACTTGATGAACCGAGTGTTCAAGCCTTATCTGGATTCCTTTGTGATTGTGTTTATTGATGATATTTTGATATATTCCCGTAGTCGGGAGGAGCATAAGCAGCACCTCGGGATAGTGCTCCAGACTTTGAGGGGCAGTCAGTTGTATGCTAAATTCTCAAAGTGCGAGTTTTGGTTGGATTCAGTCGCCTTCTTGGGCCATGTGGTATCAGTAGAGGGTATTTAGGTAGATCCTAAGAAGATTGAGACAGTCAAGAACTGGCCTAGACCCACTTCAGCCGCGGAGATCAGGAGCTTCTTGAGTTTGGCGGGTTATTACCGTCGGTTTGTGGAGGGGTTTTCATCTATAACAGCCCCGATGACCAGGTTGACCCAGAAGGGTGCCTCATTCAGATGGTCGGACAAGTGTGAGGTGATCTTTCCAAAGCTCAAGACAGCCTTGACTTCAGCACTGGTGTTGGTATTACTATCGGGTTCAGGATCTTACACGATATATTGTGATACCTCCCGTGTGGGGCTTGGAGAAGTTTTGATGCAGGAGGGCAGGCTGATTGCATATACGTCTCATCAGTTAAAGGTTCATGAGAATAATTACCTTGTCCATGACTTAGAGTTGGCAGTCATTGTTCACGCGCTGAAGATTTGGAGGCACTATCTTTATGGCATGTCGTGTGAGGTCTTCACGGATCATCAGAGCCTTCAGTATCTGTTCAAGCAGAAGGATCTCAATTTGAGGCAGAGGAGATGGTTGGAGCTATTGAAAGACTATGATATCACCATATTGTTTCATCCAGGAAAGGCCAATGTGGTGGACGATGCATTGATTAGGAAGGAAGTGAGTATGGGCAGCCTTGCATTCATTCCAGTCGGTGAGAGGCTGCTAGCTTCGGATATTCAGACTTTATCCAACCAGTTCATGAGGTTGGATATTTCAGAGCACAGTTGTGTTCTAGATTGTACAGTCACTCGGTCTTTCTTGTTTGAGCGTATCAAGGAGCGACAGTATGATGACCCTCACTTGATGGTCCTTAGGGACACAATTCGGCACGGTGATGTGGTTATCGCTGGAGATGACGATTTCTTGAGGATGCAGGGTCATGTATGTGTGCCTAATGTTGATGGGCTTCGTGAGTTGATCCTCGAGGAGGCTCACAGTTCTCGGTATTCTATTCACCGGGCGTTGTCAAGATGTACTAGTACCTTTGGAAGCATTATTGGCGAAGGAGGATGAAAAAGGATATAGTTGCTTATGTAGCTCGGTGCCTGAATTTTCAGCAGGTGAAGTATGAGCACTAGAGGCTCGATGGTTTGCTTCAGTAGATAGAGATTCCTGAGTGGAAGGGGGAGCGTATCACTATGAACTTTGTTGTTGGACTCCCACGGACTCAGAGGAAGTTCGACGCCGTGTGGGTTATTGTGGATAGGCTGACTAAGTCAGCGCACTTCATTCCTGTGGCAGTTACCTATTCCTCGGAGCGGTTGGTAGAGATCTATATTCAGGAGATCGTCCGTCTACACGGTGTGCCCGTGTCTATCATTTCTGATCGAGGTACGCAGTTTACCTCGAACTTTTGGAGGGCAGTTCAGCGTGAGTTGGGTACGCGGGTTGAGTTGAGCACATCATTCCATCCTCAGACGGACGGACAGTCTGAGCATACTATTCAGATCTTGGAGAATATGCTCCGCGCTTGTGTTATAGATTTCAGGGGATTGTGGGAACATTTCTTGCCACTCGCAGAGTTCGCCTATAATAACACCTACCAAGCGAGCATTCAGATGGCTCCCTATGAGGCATTATATGGAGAAGGTGCAGGTCACCAGTGGGATGGTTTGAGCCGAGAGATGCTCGATTACTGGGTACAGATATAGTACAGGAGACCTTAGACAAGGTCAAGATTATACAGGATCGACTTCGCACAGCTCAGTCCGGGCAAAAGAGCTACACCGACCGCAGAGTTCGTGATGTGACATTCATGGTCGAGGAGAGTGTTGCTTCGGGTGTCACCTATGAAGGGTGTCATGATATTTGGGAAGAAGGGAAAGTTGAGCCCTAGATATATCGGACCTTTTGAGATTCTCGATAAAGTGGGAGAGGTGGCTTATAGACTTGCATTGCCTCCTGGGTTATCCTCAGTTCATCCAGTGTTCCATGTGTCCATGCTCCGGAAGTATCATGGTGACCCATCCCACGTGTTAGATTTCAGCTCTGCCCAGTTGGACAATGATTTGACTTATGAGGAGGAGCCGGTAGCCATTCTAGACCAGCAAGTTCGTCAGTTAAGGTCGAAGAGTTATCCTTCAGTTCGAGTGCACTGGAGAGGTCAGCCTGTTGAGCCAGCTACTTGGTTTTCCGAGACGGATATGCAGAGTAGATATCCCCATTTGTTCGCCAGTTCAGGTACTTTTCTACGTTCGTTCGAGGAAGAACGTTTGTTTTACAGGTGGAGATTGTGATGATCCAAGGGGTCATCTTGTGTTTAGGACTTTATTCCATGCTCGTTAGCCTTAAAAATCTTATATTTATCCTCCTCGATTTGTGTGCACAGTCCAGACGTAATTCCGAAAAAGCCTTTATATGGAAAATAGGAGAAATAATAATTTCTAGAATTTAAAAGTGATTTTTTAGTTGACTTTGGTCAACATTTTGGGTAAACGGACCTGGACCCGTGTTCCGACGGTCACGGTGGGTCTGTAGTAAAATATGGGATCTGGGCGTATGCTCGGAATCGAATTCCGAGATTCCTAGCCCGAGAAATGAATTTTTGACTAAAATTGAATTATAGAAAATTATTAGTTCTAAAGAATGTGCTTAATGCTTGACTTTAATGGTATCGGGCCCGTATTTTGGTTCCGAAGCCCGGTACAGGTCCGCTACAATATCTACTATGTCTGTGAAATTTGATGAGAAACGGGGTTATATGACGTGATTCAGACTCTCGGTTGAGAAAATAGTAACTTTAAGTGTTCTTGAGAATTTCATTGATTTTGATGTTAAATCCGCAGTTTAGGTGTTATTTTGGCGATTTGATAGCACAAGCAAGTCTGTATGATGTTTTTAGACTTGTGTGCATGTTTTGTTTGGAGCCCCGAGGGCTCGGGTGAGTTTCAGATAGGCTACGGGATGTGTCGAACTTAGAATTTCTGTTGTTCTGCTATTTCTAGTGCACAGGAAATTTGTGCTTCGCAATCGCAAAGCCACTCTCGTAATTGCGAAGTGTAAGCTAGGCTGGGAGGAACTTTCTTCTTCGTGAACGTGAAGGAATGGTCGCGAACGCGAAGCGATGAGGGTGGTACCCTTCGCGAACGTGATGGTTTAATGGACCCGGGGGAGGGGGTCAATAACCTTCTACGCGAATGCGGCGCTTGGCTCGCGAACGCGGAGGATTGGGGGAGAATGCCTTCACGAACGCGTGGGTTACCTCGCGAACGCGTAGGCCAATAGGGCCACAGCTTCGCGATCGCGTCAGGCCTCTCGTGAACGCGATGAAGGCCTGTCCAGTTCTTTAAACAGAATCCAAAATCGGGACTTAGTCCCAAATTTCATTTTTCAACCATAGACCTCGACCTAGGGCGATTTTTAAAGAGGGATTTCAACACCCAATCATAGGTTTGTACTTTTTAACTTGTTTCTTCAATTTCCATCATCATTTAACGAATTCCTAGCCTTTAATCTTGTTCTTTAAGGGTAGAAATTAGGGTTTGAAGGAATTGGAAATTTTACAAATTTGGGGATTTAGACCTCGATTTGGGGTCAGATTCCGAAACTAATTACATATTCGGGCTCGGGGTTGAATGGGTAACGAATTTTGGTCTGAATCTCGAGTTTGGACCAAGCGGGCCTGGGGTCAGTTTCTGAATTTTTAGGGGAAAATTTGGGAATTCTATTGTTGTGCATTGAAATTTATTCCTTTAGCGATAAGTGATGATATTAATCTAATTATGATTAGATACGAGTGGGTTGGAGGTGAATTATAAAGGAAAAGCGGCTTGAGCAGTGAGTGGCATGTGAATCGAGGTAAGGGTCATGTCTATCTTTGGCTTGAGGGAATAGGTATTATGTGTTTAATTGCTACATGTTTGGTTGTTAAATGCGATGTATAGGTGAGGTGGCGAGCATCTATGCGTTGCTGTCGAGTCACAGCATGCGAGTGAAATTCTATTCTTGTCTATTTTGTAGCCTTAAATTCTACTATCCATGCTAAGCGGGTTATCTGAAATGTTGGGTGACTTATATCTGATTTCACTGGGATTTGGTAACTTTCAAATATTGATTCAAGGTTGAGGTTTATTTTTTTATATTAATTATGGCTAAAACACCAGTTTCTTTGTGATACTCCTTTCTATCCGTTGTTATTGATTCTGTGATTTGTGAGGAGGAGTGTAAAGCATGAAGGGTGATGTCGTGCATGCATTATTTATATTGTGAGGAAGAGTGTAAAGCACGAAGGGTGATGTCGTGCCATGATATGTGAGTGTTAATGCACGAAGGGTGATGTCGTGCCATGAATTATGAGTGATAAAGCACGAAAGGTGATGTCGTGCCGTTCTATTTATTTATTTGGTGAGGTTGATAGTAAAAACACGAAGGGTGATGTCGTGTAGTTTTTCCTTTGATGTTTTAACTGCCTAATTCGTTTAAGGATTATTGTTTAATTTTGTATTTTCATTATTCTCACTCCTTATATTGTAATTCCCCACCGTATGTCCCCTTCCCATTATTTCTGCTTTATTTATTTATTATTGTTGTTTCCTTTAGCATGATTATATTGTTCGGTTATATGTGTGTGTTTTGTCCTAGCCTCGTCACTACTTCGCCGAGGTTAGGCGCGACACATACCAGTGCATGGAGTTGGTTATACTGATACTGCACTCTGAACTTTCTGTACAGATCCAAGTGTCAGTCTGAGCCGATTCTACTACGCAGGAGACCCGAGACAGATCTGTCGACGTCCGCAGATTCCTGGAGTACCCTCATATATGCTTATTTACTGTTTCCTTTAGTTCACAAAAAGTTATACATCTTTCTTTCAGCCACATATTTGCAGTAAATTCTTAGTATTCCGTGAGTTGTGACTCCAGATCATAGGTGGTTAGACATGTAGATATCATATACGCAGTGTTATTATGCAAATTTCGTTTCTTTATTAAAGTTCTATGTGTTGAAATGAAGTGGATCTCCTTAAATTTTAAGATTTCTATGTTGTAAACCTCTAATGTTGGCTTGAGTAGTAAGTACGACATTAGGCGCCATCACGGTCCCGACGGTGGGAATTCGGGTCGTGACACATGTAGCGATTGTGTGTTTATACAGCTGTGAACTTCTAAACAAAATACCTTATGAAGGAAAAGCACTATAGGTACGTCAGTCAACGGTGTGCTGATGATCCCAACTTGTCCTCTTGAGAGAACATTTGATCTAAAAATCTACTCTTATTCTATAGAGCTCAACCTGGCTTGAGTTTTAAAAAAAATATGTTTTATATCAACCTAGGTTGACTTATTACCCAAGGTTGTCAAAATGAACATGCCCATGTCTGAATGGCTTTACGACCCAAAAAGGATACAATCACAATTTATTTGCATTTTGAGGAATAAATGTGCCTAAATGTTAACTAGTTGCTCTCAAAAATAAGGGAAAAGTATAAACTAATCTTTTATAAATGCAGGTAATCATGAATCAGTCCAAGGTTTATCCAAGGTTTGGCTTTGTCTGATACATTTTCGATCTATTGAAGGGTTGGTAGAAAGATTTGGGGTACTCATTGGCAAGATGAAGTGCACAAAGTGTTGGGGCATCTACCTTCTCTAATGGAAGTCAAACCATGTAATGAGCTCATCGAAGCAGCCACTGCCTTTTGGGACAAAAAGAAGATGTATTAAGGCTTGGGGATGTTGAAATAATACCATAGCTGGAGGAAATTGTGCGGG
>ML424302.1:37106-54416 GCA_005239525.1 Nicotiana knightiana | reverse complement strand
GGGGATTATGTTAAAAGATTACTTCTGCTATGGAGGAGCAAAAACAGGGAAAAGGTTGCGGAGATCATTCCGAAAAATCCCTTGCTGCAAGAATTTCAAAAAGCTTGGGCTGCTAGAAGGGAAGATAATGACTCATGTGATGAAGTCAAAAAGTTTTCTTCATTACTTATACAATAGATTTGGCCATGGTATGCTCGAGAAATATATAACATAGAATCCCATGTCCCGATTCAATGGAACCAGAAGAGGATTTTCACATTCGCTGTTTGTTTTTTGGGGTTAGTGGTTTTTCCTCTAGACGCAAAAGACAAAATTCACACGGACTTATCATGGTAACGGATGCAATGTTCAATGGGATAAATGGTTAACATGGCACTATAAGCCTATGATTTTGGATGACATTTATCAGTCGTTGAGTCGCTGCAAGGATAGGGCTACGCATTTCAAGGGGTGTAACTTGTTACTTCAAATTTGGTTAATTGAACATCTCCAAAAAGTTAACGAAAATCAGACACTTCACAAACCTGTTGGGGTTGAAGTTGAAAGTTTGAATAGTTAAGAGATGGATTTGATCTTCGATTCTTGTTTTTTTAGACTTGGGATAAGTTTGTGTAGGGTATATGGACTTGTTAGAAAGATTGGACGGGGTCTTGAGGGAATTAGGTATGATTTGGACCATTTTAGTTGAGTTTGCAGCAGTTGATTTGCTGGTGTGCTGTAGTGATTTGTGATTGCGGAGCAGAGTCTCGCAATTGTGGAGAAATTTCTTATGGTGGGGGATGATTTTCCATCGGGGATGAGGAGTCACGATCGCGTAGTATTGAGGATCTAGGCATTATGTTCGCTTGGGGAGTTCGCGTTCGCGAAGAAGAAGAGTTAGGCTAGAGGATTTGACATTTGCATATGTGAATGTATTGCTCGCATTCTCGTAGGAGGGGCGTGTTTACCATAGTGACATGTTTTCCATCTATCCCGTTTAACATTGCATTAGCTACCATGATAAGTTGGGTATGCATTTCTTCTTTTGCTCCTCGAAGGAAAAACATTAACCCTAAAAAAGAAACAACCAATGTGAAAATCTTCTTCTGGTTTCATAAATTGAAATATTGGGATTTTATGTTGTATATTTCTCGAGGAAACCCATGAATGAATCTACCATATAAGTATTGAAGACAATTTTAGACTTAACTACATAGGTTATTATTTTGCCTTCTTGCAGAGCAAGTTTTTCATGAAATTCTTGCGATGATTTCTCAGAATGATCACCTCAGCCTTATCCCACTTTTTGTTCCTCTACAACTAACATGTGCTTTCAACATAACCTCAATTTTCTTCAGCAATGGTATCACTTCAACATCCCGAAACCTGAATACTATCCTCGTTTTGTCGAAAAGGGCAATGGCTGCTTCGATAAGTTCTTTGCAATATTTGACTTCCATTAGCGAAGGTAGATGTCCCGACACTTTGTGTGTTTCTTCTTACCCATGAGTATCCAAATCTCTCCATCAACCCTCAGTGGATCTTAAACGTACAAGACCATGTTAAACCTTAGATTGATTCATGATTGCTTCATTGACAAAAGGTTTGTTTATACCTTTCCCTATGTTTGAGAGTAAATAGTCATATTTAGGCATATTTGTTTCTCAAAAATACAAATAAGTTGTGATGGCATCCTTTTAGGGTCGTAGACCCATTTGGACTTGGGCATGGTCATACTGTCACACTTAATATGCCAAATATATTAAGGTAACCTAGTTTGATAAAATTTAATTTTTTTTCTAAAAATCATGCAGGTTAGGCTCTATGGAACAAGAATAGGTTGTTTAGACTAAAGGCTCCCCCAAGAGGACAACTAACAAGTGAAAATTTGTGATCGCCAGCACTGTATACGGCCGAAATCAGAGAAGTACGATTTCGAGGTCTATGGTGGGCCGAGCCCGAGCTCGAAGGATTCGAAGTAAAGTTTGAATCGATCCCGGAACATACACTTCGAGAAGGTACGTCGAGGACCCGTCACAACCTACCTCGAGGCAGTACCAAATCGGTGGCAGCCAAGAAAAAGCGGAAAATTCCCAAGGACACATGGTTAGGACTGATAGGTCTGCAAGGGATAGTACAAATCCATATTAGGACGTTATATAGTTGTACCAATAGTATTCTTTGTCATAATTAGACATGTACCATATTAGGTTTTTCCCCTCCTATATAAAAGGACCCCAATCATTTGTAATGGCATGAAATTCACTGCTATAGAATATTCTACTCTAATTTTCTCGTTTGCCGTGCTCAAGTTTATTCTTCAGCTTGATTGTTCTTCATTTATTGTTCATACTTTAATGTCACTAAGCTAGCCTCGAGGCCCTGAAATCACCAAGCTCGAGGCTATCGTTCCTTTAGCAACATTGGTTTGGCTATCACATTCTCCTCACTTACACTTGTCATTTCTTGATTACTAACTAGTATTGGAATAAATCACATATTTTTAGAACCACAAATCAAGTATAATTGTTAAAACCATTTTTGAGGTAAACAGTTTGGCGCGCAGCATGGGGATAAAGATAATAGTGATTATTTTGGTGCTAGTTTTCTGATAACACAAGTTATTCTTCACACTTTTTCTTGTCCAAAGATTCTTTGGTTTCAGGTTAAAATATGTCTAATTCAGCAAATGCACCCGTAAACGATGGTCTTGGTTTACATGGTGAAAACAGTGCAACGGCTCCAAGGTTCGGCGTGCCACCGCTAAACCCTGGAATAACATCAGCACCAAACCCTGTCGATGTAGGTTCAATATTGCTTTGCACGTCGATTTGGGTACTGATATTTAAGGAAGTGTACGCGGAGGGGACCAACCTGACGCACAAGGGACACATGCTCGAGAAGAAAGAGAAGTTAGTCTACAAGTAATCTTTAAAATGTTGCAAGCACAACAAATTTCTATCGCTCAATTGCAGAGTCAGCAAAAGACTCCGAGCACAGCAGGACCGGACATAGCTCCCCGAGTTGAGCCAGCACCAGAAAGATCATAATGGGTCAGGAACTGACCCCACCATCATGAGGATGCTCGAGGAACTCACTAAAAGGGTCGAGTCAGGAGAAAAGAAGATAGAGGATAACGACAAGAAAGTAGAAACCTACAACTGAGAGTCGACCAAATCCCGGGAGCACCCCCGATTTTGAAGGGAGTGGATTCGAGAAAGTTCGTGCAGAAGTCATTCCCACCAAGTGCGGCTCCGAAGCCCATTCCGAAGAATTTTAGGATGCCCGACATCCCAACAATACAACGGGACCACAGATCCCAATGAGCGTATTACCACATATACTTGTGGTATAAAAGGAAATGATTTAAAGGATGATGAAATCGAGTCTGTCCTGTTGAAGAAATATGGATAAACCTTATCCAAGGGGGCCATGATGTGGTATCATAACCTACCCTCGAATTTAATAGATTCGTTTTCCATATTGGCAGACTCATTTGTAAAGGCACATGTTGGTGCCATAAAAGTTGCTACAAGGAAGTCCGATGTGTTCAAAATCAAACAAAGAGAGAACGAGATGCTAAGGGAGTGCGTATCCCATTTCCAAATGGAGCGAATGGAATTATCACCGGTCTCCGATGACTAGGCAGTGCAAGCCTTCACTCAGGGATTGAATGAACGAAGCTCGATAGCTTCAAAGTAGTTGAAGCAAAATTTGATCGAGTATCCCACTGTAACTTGGCGGATGTGCACAACAGGTATCAATTAAAGATCAGGGTCGATGACGACCAATTGGGAGCCCCCTCGGGCTCAGTATATCCAAGCAGGCTATTAGCAAAAGAATCAAAGAATGCAGAAAGGGAGCCGAGACCGAACAAGGAAAGATACCAATCCTATGTCAAAGACCGAAGAAACGCTTCGAAGCATAATATATCTCAAAATGATCGAATGACGGATCGAGGCCAAAGTTCCCGGGGACTCATGAGCAAAACCGGGTTTACAGGCATATGGGGCCGTTGGAGGCACCTTGATTGTCAGAGTATAATATCAACATCGATGCCTCAGACATCGTTCAGCCATAGGCAAGATCAAAGATACCAGGTGGCCTAAGCCCATACAATTAAGTCCTTCCCAGAGGAACCCCAACTTAATGTGAAAATACCATGGCACTCACGGTCATAGGACTGAGGATTGCAGACAACTTCGAGAAGAGGTAGCCCGTTTGTTCAACAAATGGCACCTTCGAGAGTTCCTCAGCAACCGGGCTGAACCATTTTCGAGAAAGAGATGCAAATAGGAAGAATGAGCAAGAGGATCCGCATCATGTCATTCATATGATCATCAGAGGAATCGACGTCCCACAGGGACCCATATTCAAAGGAACAAAAGTATCCATCACAAGGGAGAAGCAATCTCGGGACTACATTCCCGAGGATACCCTTACATTCAACGAAGAAGACATTGAGGCCTTATCTCAACCTCATAATAATGCACTGGTAATTTCTTTCCTTTTAAATAAAGTTCAATTTAAACGTGTGCTCGTGGATACAGGTAGTTCGGCCAATATAATCAGGCCAAGGGTCAAGGAGAAACTCGGGCTGCTCGACCAAATCATACCCGCCTCTTGAGTCATGAATGGGTTCAACATGGCGAGTGAAACAACGAAGGGGGAAATCATCCTCCCAGTCAATATGGCCGGGACCATACAAGCCACCAAATTTAATGTCATCGAAGGTGACATGAGGTGCAACGCCCTGCTTGGAAGGCCATGGATACATAACATGAGAGCATTACTATCAACCCTTCATCAAATGATGAAGTTTCCAGCAAAAGATGGCGTGAAAACGGTGTATGGAGAGCAGCATATATCCAAAGATATGTTCGCAATGCATGACTTGTCACCAGTATCGTCTCCATCTACCTCGGAAAAATCAAAAGGCGAACATGTAGCTAAATAGCAATCACAGCACATACCCTCGATTGAGCCCGAGGGACAGGTGATCGATGAACAGGTGGTCGAGGACGGAGAAGAAGACTTCCTCACTCCCCGAGCCTTCATTGCCCCCGAGGAATCAGATGCAATGAAGTCCACTATCGTAGAACTCGAGCAGGCATTATTGATCGAACATCTTCCAGAATGAAAGGTATACCTGTGAAGGGGACTAACCCCCGAACTCTGGAAAACACTTATTCAATTTCTTATTGATAACATTGATTGCTTCGCTTGGTCCCACTTAGATATGACTGGGATCCCATTGGAGGTAACCACCCATCGACTAAGTATCAATCCCAGGTTCAAACCGGTGAAGCAAAAAAGGAGGCCTCAATCCGAGGTAAAGCATAAATTCATCAAAGATGAGGTAACTAAGCTTTTTAAAATAGGATCCATTATGGAGGTAAAATACCCTGAATGGCTAGCTAACTTAGTAGTAGTCCCTAAAAAGGGAAATAAACTGATAATGTGTGTAGATTACAAAGATTTGATCAAAGCATGCCCTAAAGATTCTTTCCCACTGCCAAACATCAACCATCTAATCGATGCTACGGCTGGCCACGAGACCCTTACTTTTCTTGATGCCTACTCCGGGTACAATCAAATTCAAATGAACCTGGAGGACCAGGAAAAGACTTCGTTTATCACGAAGTATGGCACATATTGCTATAATGTAATTCCCTTCGGGCTAAAAAATACAGGAGCTATATACCAACGCCTAGTTAATAAGATGTTCGAATATCAAATAGGCAAGTCTATGGAAGTTTACACTGATGACATGTTAGTTAAGTCCCTCCACGCAGAGGACCATTAACTCATTTGCAGGAAATGTTCGATATTCTAAGAAGATACAACATGAAGCTCAACCCCGAGAAATGCCCTTTTGGAGTCGGCTCGGGAAAATTTTTGGGCTTTATGGTGTCAAACAGGGGGATCGAGATCAACCCCGACAAAATCAAAGCCATCGAGGAGATCACCGTGGTAAACAATGTGAAAGTAGTACAGCGGCTGGCCGGGCGGATAACAGACTTAGGACGATTCATCTCAAGGTCATCAGATTAGAGTCATCACTTTTTCTCCCTTCTCAAGAAGAAAAACAACTTCGAGCGGAATCCGGAATGCCAACAGGCCTTGGAAGAATTAAAACAGTATCTCTCGAGCGCACCTTTGCTCCATACCCCGAAGGAGCATGAAACCTATACATGTATTTGGACGTGTCCGAAGTTACGGTAAGTGACGTGTTGGTTCGAGAAGAACAAGGTACATAATTCCCTGTTTATTACATAAGTCGGACCCTGGGAGATGCTGAAACCAGGTATCCACACTTAGAAAAATTAGCTCTTGCATTAGTAAGTGCATCTAGGAAGTTGAAACCATACTTTCAATGTCATCCTATATGTGTGTTAAATACATATCCACTTCGAAACATCTTGCATAAACCCGAATTATCAGGCCGATTGGCCAAATGCGACATCGAACTTGGAGGGTACGATATCGAATATCCACCTCGAACGGCTATCAAGTCTCAAATTTTGGCAGACTCTCGAATATGAAAGGGTCCGGGCTCAGTATAGTTCTAAAACCACCTACGGGCGACATAATCAGGCAATCCATAAAAACTTTGAAGTTGACTAACAATGAGGCCGAGTATGAGGCCATTATTACAGGTCTCAAACTAGCCAAGGGCATAGGAGCAGAGGTCATCGAGGCAAAATGTGACTATCTTTTGGTAGTTAACCAAGTAAATGGAAGCTTCGAAGTTCGAGAAGACAGGATGCAAAGATACTTAGACATGCTTCAAGTGACATTGCATCGCTTCAAAGAGTGGACCCTGGTCCACATACCTCGAGAACAGAATAGTGAGGCCGATGCACTCGCCAACTTGGGATCCTCGGTTGAAGAAGATGACGTAATCCCGGGGACTGTCGTACAACTATCAAAGTCGATGATCGAAGAAGGCCATGCAGAAATCAACTCAACAAGTCTAACATGGAATTGGAGAAACAAGTATATCGACTACTTGAAACATGGGAAGCTCCCCATGGACCCAAAAGAATCAAGGGCCCTTCGAGCCAAAGCAGCCAAATTTTCACTCGATGAGAATGGAACATTGTACAGGAGGACCTTCGACGGGCCACTAGTAGTATGCTTGGGACCGAGGGACACCGACTATGTGCTACGAGAAATCCACAAAGGCACTTGTGGAAACCACTCCGGTGCTGATTCTTTAGTTCGAAAGGTAATCAGAGCGGGGTATTACTGGGATAGCATGGAAAAGGACATCAAGGAGTTCGTTCGAAGATGCAACAAATGCCAAAGATTCTCACCGATGATAAATCAACCTGGTGAACAACTACACTCACTCCTATCCCCATGGCCATTCATGAAATGGGGGATGGACATCGCCGGCCCCCTACCAACGGCACCAGATAAACTAGATTTATCTTGTTTATGACTGACTACTTCTCGAAATGGGTAGAATCGCCGACCTTCGAGAAGATAAGAGAAAAAGAAGTCATCAACTTCATATGAGATCACATCATATGTTGATTCGGGATCCCCTCTGAGATTATGTTTGATAATGGGAAGCAATTCATTAGCAACAAGGTGACGAAATTCCTTGAGGATCATAAAATCAAAAGGATTCTATCGACGCCTTACCACCCAAGTGCAAATGGTCAAGCCGAGTCCACAAACAAAACTATCATTCAAAACTTAAAGAAGAAGTTAGAGAATGCAAAAGGGAAGTGGAGAGAAGTGTTGCCCGAATTACTATGGGCATATCGAACAACTTTGAAGTCGAGCACAGGGGAACCGAGCATCAGATTTTAGCATGCCTCCTAAGACTCAAACAACGAGGCCATGAATATCGCCCTCGAGCTACTAGATGAAAAGCGAGAGGTTGCACTAGTTCAAATGGCCGCTCAAAAACAAAGGATCGAAAGGTACTACAACAGAAAAACGAACCTCCGCTACTTCGGAGTCGGGGACTTGGTTCTAAGGAAAGTCACCCTCAACACTCGAAACCAGAATGAAGGGAAGTTAGGCCCAAGTTTGGAAGGACTGTACCACGTCCTCGGAATATTAGGCAAAGGGTCCTACAAACTTAGCACCATGGAAGGCGAGCAACTGCCAAGCAATTGGAACATATCGATGCTCAAATACTATTATTGCTAAGGTATAACCTTCTCCCTTTTCGTTTATATTTCATACTAACTTGTTGCAGGTGTTCGATTGAGAGGAATCGAAGCACCCTTCAGCCCGAAGACCTTGGGTTTTAAAGTATGCGTTGCACTTTTTTTTCCTTAGATCGAGTTTTATCCCAAATGGGTTTTACCGGAAAGGTTGTTAACAAGGAAACATCTATATGATACCTAAGGAAAACTCAACAAGTATTCAAGGCTTCTTTTTTAATCAACCTCGAATAATGGGGGGCATCACCCTCGGAGGTTACCTTTTCGAAGAAAACAAGTTATGCCAAAGAGGGCCTCGATAGGAGAATGATGTAATGGACCAAACGGTCAAATGAACCGTGTCCATGTAGAATAGTCGAGCCCCCGAAGGCAAAAACATGTACGATTATTCGAAGAAGCATTCTTATTTATCAAAACACTTTGTACCTTAAATAAGTTTATTGTTTTCACATGAAACGGCTCAAGGGACAAATATTCCCGAACACTCAAGGACTATCATCGACAATCAACTTATCGAGTCATCAAAGACTCGAACTCATAAGACCTCAATGAGGCAATATCGAATCATAAGACCTCAATGAGGCAACATCAAACTTATAAGACCTCAATGAGGCATACACATACTTATAAGACCTTAAAAAAAGGCACACCCCCGATATTAAGGCCAAGGCTATACATTTGAACTTGTAAGACCACTAAAAAGGCATACCCTCAATATTAAGGCCAAGGTCATCTCACCCGGGGACTAAAGTCTACGGCCAAATATAAAGACTATGGTCATATGAAAAGGCTACGGCCGAAATAATGCGGCTCGAAGATGTTCGACTTCTGCCATAAAACTAAAGGCCTTCAAATACTTCAATAAAATCGGTTAAATCGGGCTACCCTCGGCATAAGCAAAGGGGCTTCGGTAATATCAGCTCCGAACAATGTAAAGGCTTCGAGAAAATCAGCCTTCGAGAGAACCTCACGAGGCAATCAATTATCATCATACACCGACTTGTAATCGAGGTTCCTATCAATCGAACCGTCGAAAATTCAGACGGATATAAAAACATGCCAAGGCATAAATAAATTTTTAAATGTCTTTAGCCAGAATGGGGAAAATTGTAGCCATTTTAGAGGTCGAATTGACCCAATCTAAAAAAAGCCTAAGGGCTGATTTGTAAGAGCCTAAGGTACGATTTGTAAGAGCCTAAGGGCCGATATGTAAGAGCGTAAGGGCCAAATTGAAAAGAGCCTAAGGGCCGATGTCTTAAAGCCTAAGGACCGATACCTAAAGGAACTTAAAGTCCGAAGCACACTGTGCTCGAGACCTCACCTAGTTTGAACTCTAAAGTCCCGAGCTAAAAATTAGCTCGAGGATCAGACCCTAAGCGATCACCTATTACCGATCGTTGATCGAACACGAAACATAAGGGTTTTATATTCTAAGTCCAATACATCGGGCTGATCATCAGCAAGCATCAAATTTCAAAAGCAAAGGCAAGAGGGAAATTAACTCAGAGACAGAACAAAGATTTCTTTATATCGAGATAATGGTACAAAAGTACATTTACAATACTCCCATATGAAGCCCTTTACAAAAATCAAAGAAGACCTAATCTACCATCGGGGATTTTGTCTTTACGCCTTCGGGGATTTTGTCTCCATCAACCCCCTCGGGACCGGCCTCCTCGTCAGCCTCTGCTTCATCATCAGTTTCATCATCGGAAGAAAGGAGGAACTTGGTACCAATCTCGTCAACCCTGGCCTTCTCTATCTCCTCGGAGAGATCGAAGCCCTTGGCATGGATCTCCTCGAGGGTTTCCCTCCGGGATCTGCATCGGATATAGTCGTTGCTTCTCTTCTCTCGGTTGGAGGCCCCCCTCAACTCCATTTAAGCATTAGTAACATCTTTCAAATAGATGGCTACCATCTTGTCGGCTTTGGCTTGTATCTCCTTGGCTTCGACTCGGGCTTCCACAACCTCGCCTTCGCCTTCGTGAGACCAGTCTTGAGTTCGGCTATCCTTCCCGCTTGAACTGAATTGCTCTCTCGAGCGTTACGAAGTTGAATTTTGAGAGCAGACACTTTTGCCAATGCATCTATTTTGGCCGCAGCGAGGACGTCCATCTATGCCTTCCATTCATTGCATTCGGAGTTGACTCGGGCGACTTCGCCCCGAAGATGTTCCAGCATTTCTACCTTCTGATGCAACTGAGTCATCGAAGTGTTAGCCTATGAAGACGGGAGAAGGAGCCCGTATTTTTTCAAAACATAAGTTACCTGCTTCTCTAGCTTGTCCTCATACACACATGCTCTGTCCGACTCAGATCGAATATGCCTCAACTCCCTTTCTTTTTTGTCATATAAAAGCCTGAGGGACTTCTCCTCATTTTAGGACCTACGCAACTCGGCCTCACAATGACATAGCTCAGCCTTAAATTTGTCGAAGGCCTACAGAAATAAAAGTTTGTTTAGACAAAGGAAGAAAGTATGAAGTTAGAAAAATTACAATACTATTAAAAACTCACGATTGAGCAAAGCCGTTGAGCCTCCTCGAAGATCGAGTTTGCATCTGCTGATTCGGCCTCATCGACCCCAGTAAAGAAACCTTGGAAGGGGACGTTCTCACTTGGGACTCCACCTAACTCGGGTGTCTTCAGGTCCCGAGCATCCCTAATGGTATCTTCAGAAGAAGATGGAAATGATGGTGAGTGACCTACTGTCATGGCCTCGGAGAAATCACCCGAGGCGCTCTGATCGGGCTGAGGTGCTTCAATGCTTATTCTCTTTGAAGTATTCCTCGAAGTCTGAGAAGAAACTGGCAAGTCAAGAGACGAAGAGCCTTTGTCTTTTTTCTTCTTTTGATCTCCTCAGTCGAGGCTAAGGGCTTCGATTGCTGCAGGCTTAACTGTCTCGAAAAGTTTTCTGGTTCGAGTCACCAACATCGAACCCTCCATCTCGTCATCATCATCGCCCACGGACCGGCGGGCAAGATCAAAATCCTCGTTGATGACCACATTCTTCTTGCGCCTCCGAGCAGGCTCCGTTTTTCTTTGAGCATCCTTGATCTTCGAGGATCTTTTTCTCTTATTGTCTTTCTTTGGCTTCGGAGCCGAGGTTTCTTCTTGCTTCTCGGGGAGGGGGGGGGGCTTATCTTAGAAAACTCACCAATACCTGCAACCAAGAAGTTAGATCATATGAAGAAGGGTATTTTCATTAAGGAAGAAGTAATGTAACACGTACCATGGTGCTTTGCCTCCCATTTTCCCTTCGACAAATCCCGCCACTTGCGTTTGTTATATGTCGAAGTAGCTGCCAATTTGCAAACCCAGTACGCTAGATCGAGGACCCCATTAGGCATTCATGGGACCGCTGAGAGAAGAGAAAAGAGACAGTTATACGAAGTTTATCAAAATTGATGAGAGGGAAATAAAGCACAACATTCTACTCACGTGATAAAGCACAACATTCTACTCACGTGAGAAGTTCCATTTCTCGGGGAATGGTAGGAACTCCGAGGGGATGACGTCGATGGTCCTCACTCGGATGAATCGGCTCATCCAGCTTCGATCCCTGTCCTCATCATTACTAGTAAAGAAGGATTTGGTAGACCGGTGTTGAAGCTTGATTAGACCTCGAAAATGCTGAGGTCGATACAATCAAATGAGGTGGCGGAGGGTGAACTCGATCTCAGCTTTTTCAGCAAAAAACCTCATCACTAGCACGATCTGCCAGAAGGACGGATGGATCTAGGCCAGGGTAACTTGGTACCTTTGGAAAAACTCGAGCACAAGTGGATCGAGGGGACCTAATGTAAAGAGATATGTATACACGGTCAGAAGCCCCTCTGCGTAGGTCGTAGTATCCTCTTCACGAGAGGGTATTTGGAGAACGACCTCTTCCCCCCCATCTGCACTCTCTTCTCACAGCTTCGAGGTGTCTCTCATCGATTGATCTTATATACCTCGAGGCGTGTTCTTGACGGCCAGGGACATCAGGGGGTTTTTATACGGTAAAGTCCTTCTTCAAGGAAAAGCTGCTCGGTATGAGATCGTTAAGCGCCGGCGGTTTGCCACCGGTCGGACGTCAAATAGAAGTGGAGGTTCCTTCTTTCTGAGGAACGAATTTGGATGTTCTAGTCATAATTTCTTTAAGAAAAGGAAGGATAAGATGAAAACACCAATGCAACTTTGAATTAATACGGTGGAAGAACTGGTGGTGAAAGGAAAGTTACAGAAGAAAATGGTTGTTGTAGAATGATAAAGTTCTCAATGAGGAAAGGGAAGAAAGTATATATAAGAGAAAAACGGCGACTATTCATTGATATTGATGGCCGACCACCCCTGACAACCAATTATAGATTTTGGGGAAGAGAACCGATGGGGCGCTTCAGTCATTTCAGCGCTTACGTCATAGGAGTGATGTCATCATAAAGAGCATCGAAGGTCGAGAATTCAAAATCGTTTCTTGTCATTTCATTCTAAGAAATGCGGGGACTATCCCGAGCTCTAAGGGTTCGAAGTAAAGTTCGAATCGATCCCGGAACATACACTTCGAGAAGGTACGTCGAGGACCTGTCACAACCTACCTCGAGGCAGTACCAAATCGGTGGCAGTCAATGAAAAGCGGGAAATTCCTAAGGACACGTGGTTAGGACTGATAAGGTCTGCAAGGGGTAGTACAAATTCGTATTAGGTCGTTATACAACTGTACCAATAGTATTCTTCGTCATAATTAGACATGTACCATATTAGAGTTTTTTCCTCCTATATAAAGGGGCCCCAATCATTTGTAACGGCATGAAATTCACTGCTATAAAATATTTTACTCTACTTTTCTCGTTTGCCGTGCTCAAGTTTATTCTTCAACTTTATTGTTCTTCATTTATTGTTCATTCTTTAATGTCACTAAGCTAGCCTCGAGACCCTGAATCACCAAGCTCGAGGCCCTCGTTCCTTTAGCAACATTGGTTTGGCTATCGCATTCTCCTCACTTACACTTGTCATTTCTTGATTACTAACTAGTATTGAAATAAATCACATATTTTTAGAACCACAAATCAAGTATAATTGTTAAAACCATTTTTGAGGTAAACAAGCACACTGCTAACCAGCCTACCCACATAAGTTTCCCTTAAGAGGGTATTTATTTAGAAGTGCACAACCGTAAAAATGGCAACTGCTACATGTGTGCAAATGTAAAATTTTCAAGTAGATGAAATATGAGTGGTATGACAGTTATGAAAGTAGGACACATAACGAATAAATTAAACTTGTAGGCATGAAAATAACTTGGAAAGAAATAAAACATACATAATAAAATTAAGATGAATGCGATTAATTAAAACAAGAAAAGAAAATATGGTCAAAATATGTCTCAAAGATAAAGAAAGTAAATAAAATATGTAATTTTAACAAACAAAGGTAAAAAAGGAAAGAGAATATGCGTGAAAATTAAGTAAAGTAGAGGTGATTTAAAATTTAAACAAGCAAGGGAAGGAGGAAAAAGATGTACATGTAAAATAAAAAAATTGACAAATGAACCAATAAAGGGAAAGAGGGAAAATATATACATGGAAGGATAAAAACAAAGAAAGTAAGGAAGGTAAATCATCTAAGAAGCAACCAAAAAAATAAATTCAAAAATTTCACATAGTAATAAATCTGTTACGGTAAGAAATTAAGTATCCCAGCAGAGTCATCATGCTATCGCACTCCATTTTCTGACGAAAGCGGGTTTCGACATGTGAAAATTCTTTTAAACGGGCTAAAAGAGAGGAATCGTCACTTAAAATTTTTTAAAATGCATTAGGCATCTATTTACAAATAGCTCTGGTTAAACTAGTTTGCGCCACTAAAGATCGGATAAGGGTTCAAAATTTCTCAAAAAGAAAATTTTAAATACTTTTCGAGGTCTACAACTGTGGTTGCCATTCAAATGTTAAACTAAGTAGGATTATTAGATCAGAGCATGCAAAGTGATTAATTACTTACTACTAAGTGGTTAGGCGTGCAAATTTATTTAATTTACTCTAGATGATTAGTAAAATTAAAGAATAAAGGAAGCGATTAAGGCGATACAGAAAGAAACTGTTTAAAGGGATTTGTAATGTAATACTTGTAGATTAAAAAAGTTATAAAAGAGACTCCGTTTTGATGCAGTAGCCTACCTAGGCAGTCCTTCAACTAGGACACTATCTACTTCTGCTTGTAATATTTTAGCCAACTTGGGCAACTTATGTGTGCAGCGATGCGCAACTACAGGTATGACTTAATATTAATAAAATGCATCTGTCGCACCCAAACAAAAATAAAAACATAAAAGAGAAAGAGCAAGTAAAGAACTGATTTGAACAAATGGTAAAGACGGTCTTTGTTACATGAATGAAATCACAATTTTTACATAAAGAATGCACGAGTTGAGAAAAAAAAATTACGTACTAATTTTTAGAATCTACTATAACTAGCCCAGACTTAATAAAACACTATCAAAAAAATAAGAGAAAAGAAGTAAGCGAGATTAACTAAAAAAAAAGGGGTCACAAATTTTAAACGCTAAAGGATCATTTATAGTGCAAATCAAGGAGCATTACGCATTAGTTCTAACAAAATATTGTACTTAACATATACAATGTTTACCCTAAAAATGGATAACAATTAAATTTAGATGTAGTTTTAAGCATATGTGATTTCTCTCGGCACAAACTGAGAAAATATATAAATTGATTTAGAAGTTGACTGTAATTTGTAAAGAAAAAATAAAGCAAACCAAATGAGACATGCAGCTTTGGCCCTCGAGACATGTTATCCTCGAACCAAAGGGATGAATAGAATGAGATATGAACAAAATAACAAAGTATAGAGAGCTTAAATAATAGTATATTTCTTTGAATTGCGTTAATATGATGTCTTTACAAATGATTACACCCCTCTTTATATAGTAGAAGAGTTCTACTTGTGGTACAATTCTAAAAATAGTAAGAAATCGCATGATTGTCCAATTAACCTGCCTCATCTTGATACGTGCCGAGATTTTTACCGTGATCCTCGCCTGATCACAGATCTTTCGGCTTACCATTACTTGACTAGGTAAACCCCATTCGATCTCGCTCGATCTGCGTTCCGCTTGGTCTCGATCTTGGCTGATCTCGTCCTTGACCGGTCTTCGAATTAACGGTTCAGCAACCTAAATTTGTACTGAGGCTCGATATAATACGAGGCCGAACTGTGGCCTATCATGATCCGATTTCGATTGGTCATAAGAAGGGCAGGCCCGTTCTGACCGTATACAGATAGTCCCTTCGTTTTTCAGAAATAAAATGATGAGAAACGACATGAATTCCCGAACTCCATCTTTTTAAGTGATGGAGTCAGTGACGAGCTCGACCGTGATGCAAGCAACGAAATGTCCCACTCGGTCCAGTTACCAAGGCATTAAATGTCTATCAAACGTTGGTTGTCCACTACTGGTTCTGAACCGTCACCTTCAACCTATAAAAACCTCAACCTTCTCTCATTGAAAATTTTACAATCAACGCCTTCCCTACTCTTGCTTTCAAAGAGTCCTTACTTCATAATTTCCATATCCTAATTCCTTGAACCCTAATCAGCTCTCTTACTCTCTTATTTGCTTTTTACTAATGGCCAAAACTTCTAAAATCGTGCCGCAAAAAGAGGCTCCTTCTTCATCGCGTCCTGCCGACGACGCGGCTGCGATGGAGCCCCGCCCTGAGCAATTCTCGCTGACTTTAATATAGAGAAGACCCCTCGGTGTCGGGTCGGTGTTGGTCGATGTCGATATATATTTGCACCATCACAGAGGACATCCTCGATAATGTCAAAGAGGAATGAAACTGGGAGAATAAAGATGTGGTTGTTCCCTATCCTAAAGAATTGATTACCACCTACATAGAGGGGTATCTAAGTGTTTACACTTACCCCTTTACGTTTAGCCCTTTGGATCCCATAATAGTAACTTTGTGCAAAAGATACAATGTCACCCTAGGCCAGATCCATCCGTCCTTCTGGAGAATCGTCGTCCTTCTCCGTTTCTTCATGAGCAAAATTGAGGGATGCTCTTTCACCCTCGATCATCTCATGCGCATTTACAGTCCCCGGCTCTATCGAGGGGGACTGATTAAGCTCGCCCGCCGGGCCAGTAGGGCCCCATTCTCCAACATCGATGTGTCCCATGATCGAGGCTGGGTGGGCAGAGTTGTCCGAATAAAGATATCAGACCTGATCCCTGCAGAAGATATGTCGTTCCTAGAGAGTTGGAACATGAATAGTAAGTGCCTTAACCTTGAATGCTAGATTTGTCGTTTTCACTTCCTTCTATCTTTCCTCATTTATATTTGGTGTTGCAGCTGTGGCTCAGATGTCAGACCCGGTTCCAGAATTGAAGCAATGGGTCGAAGGCCTGGTGTCTTAGAGGCCTCCGAACGTGCTTGAATGGAGCTATCAAAGGGTTGATGGGAGGCCCCCAACCATGGTAAATTTCTGTTTTGAATAGTTTGTTGTTTCAGCTTTTCCTCAAACTAACTGCAAATTGAGGTTTAAAATAGAACCTTAGTGAAAAAGAAAAATATTAATCAAATATTATATCAAGGTCAAAAATTAAATTTTTTGCGAATCTGAGGGGCAACTTTGAACCTTTCGCATATTTATTTTTTATTTTTAAGTTTTTACTTGCTCCATTAATGAAAAAGGATAAAAGTGGATCTTTTACACAATTTTTGTAACGGCGAGGGTAAAAAAAATATCCAACTACTAACATAAGACAAAAGTGTCCCTAGGCAGATAGTACATGGGCAATTTAAGCCCTTTTTTGTTTTAAATATATTATAAAAAATTTATAGCTATAAAAGCATATTATTAAGAAAACATAATATATCTAAATTAAAAATATATTATTTTAGAATAAAATAATCAGAAAATAATATCACATAAAGGGTATGTTTGGTAAGAAGAAAAATATTTTTCAGATTTTTTTTCATGTTTGATTGGCTTAAAAGTTTTGGAAAACATTTTCCTCCAATTGGAGAAAAATATTTTCCCTATCAAGGGAGGGGAAATATTTATCAAAATCTTTTTTCAACCTTCACCACTCTATTCCCCATCGTCACCAACCTCTACCAACCCACTCACCCCACCCCTCG
>ML424302.1:4819-36861 GCA_005239525.1 Nicotiana knightiana | reverse complement strand
CTCCCACCTCCCTCACCCTCCCCCACCCTCACCCCCACTCCCACCCTCGCCCCCTTGTACCGACCCCTACCCCATCCTAAATAAAAATATTATTAATAATACTTTCTTTTCATGTTATAGATAGAGTACTTTTTTTTTCATTTCAACAAATGTGTATTTTCTTACTTCATTTTAACACAAAAAGTACTTCCTTTTCATGATGCAAAAAAATATTTTCTTTCATTTCGATAAAATAATGTTGTAAAAAGTATTTTCTTTCATTTCAACAAAAGATGCATAAGAGTATTTTTTCTTCATTTCAACAAAATGATGTAGTAAAAGTATTTTCTTTCATTTCAACAAAAAGAGTAATTTGTTTTCATGATGTAGAAAAAATATTTTCTTTCATTTCAACAAAATGAGTCTTTCTTTTCATATTGTAGAAATAGTACTTTCTTTTCAACCAAAAAAAGAGTATTTTTTTTAGTTATGGAGCACAAATTTCAACGTCGTTGTTGCGTAAAAAAGTAAAGCAACACATTAGTTCGTTTGAGTTTGCGTGAATTTTTTAGAAGAAAAAATTATTGAAGATAATAGAGTTTTGAAAACATTAAGTATTGAGGGGGAGGGAAGGAGGCACAGGAAACATGGGGACTTGAGAGAATTAGGGGAATGAGGAAAGCAATATAACAAAATTATTTTCCTAAAAAATATTTTGTACTCCCTATCAAAATACTAAAAAATATTTTTTTAAATATTTTTTTCTCACTAATTAAATAATAAATAATAAAATCACTCATTTTTTACGAAAATATTTTAGTAATGAAACGATTAGCTACATTGCCATTTCTAAGTTTTTTTTCCCGAAGACGCCGTCAACCTAGCAATTTTTCTTTTGGGGACAAGTTGGCATGGCCAGGCCAATAGTCCATTCTCTCAACTCCTTCTGGAAGGCAAAAAAAAAGAATAATTTTCTTTATTTGAAAAAAAGAAAAAGATAGCAGCTGTGCAGGAAGTGCGAACAAGTTCTCCCTTGCGACTTTCACTCTCTCTGTTTCCGTTCTCAATCGGCACACCTCCCCCAAACCCTATTCTCTTTGATCTTCATTTATTCTTCAGGTCAAAATCTTCTTCTTATCATATTTACTTCTATATTCTGTAAGATCTACTTTATCGCCACCATCCACACACCATTTCACACACACACACACACGTATTAACAGTATTGAATTTTCTCCTAAATTTCTTTTATTTATTTATTGATTTAACAGGTTTAATAGACCAAATCTACGATGCTGGGCGTTTTAAGGCGCAAGGCTTCTGCTTCGGTACAATTCCTCATTTAGCCCTTTTTCATTTGCGTACTTTGTTTCTGAGCTGTATTTATGAGTTGATAAAATTAATATAATGAAATTTTGTTTTTTTTACTGTTCAGTGCTTAGGGAGAAATCTGCATGTGATTCGACCTACAGTGTCTACATCTAGAATTCCCTCTGCCACAACAGAAAAGGTAATATATATGCTTTATTATCTTGCTAAGATGCAGATTTATTTTCAGTTTAGAGGAGGTCAATTTTATGCTAAATTGTATTTGGAACATTTGAACCTGGAATTTTTCGGACATTTGAGTATGAGCCCTGTGACTGATGGTTAGTTTTAAAATAAATACGTTATTGAGCTATTAGGTTAAAGTAATTGGTGTTCATCAGTTGATACGTTTCGATCTTATTTCATCTTGCTGTTATTCCTACTTGTTATAGTTACCTTTTCTTTTCAGTCGTTCCGGGTTGTTGTTGTTGTTGTTGTTGTTGTTGTTATGGTGTCCGGGGCCTCCAGGCCAACTTGTGCTCACCTCAGCTATTCCACCGGTTACTTGTTACCTCTACCGGCATAGGTACTGGGTAACTCTGCCACCAAGGCTTGGGCAGATGGGAAGAAATCACCTAGTCTTTTTTGCCTATGCTGGGATTAGTTTATATTGATTAATGAAATGACATTGCTTAGATTTGAATTTGAGGTTATCCCAGCCGGGAGTACCATGCATCGAGTTAATTTTTTTTCCTTTCATGTAGTAATTTTAATGGTGGTTTTGCTAATTTGGTTCGAATGGTTTAATGGCAGTCCTTGGATCTCACCTAATGTTTACTTCACCATGTCTTTTTACTTTCCGATTTCTCCTTATATACTGTGACGTGCCAGATTTTGGCTTTGATTGCGTTTGATAAGATTATGTTATCCAGGCTCTTTATCATTTTTTTCTCCTCTAATTCCGGGATGGTATTATTTGTCTTTTGAAAATTTGGAGGTCTCATATCTTTGGACCGACTATGCTCCTTTTTTCCCCTTTTAAATCTTGTTCAATTTGAGATTTTAGGCATAACATACTTTGCACATGTCAGCAGATATTACTTCTTCCTAGACAATGTGGTCATGCTCGGAATTTCAGTCACCTTGTTTTACCTGGTAATTGTGGTGGCTCAATTACAAATTCAATATGTTCGTTTTACGTCGCTATCATTATTAACTCCTAATTTATGATGCAGGATGCTCAACGAATTTGAGGCCAGAAAGGTTAGTAACCGTTTTCATTGCTAGTACATCTATTGCTTTTATGTTAAGGTGTATAGCATGAATAGATGCACCATACGCTTACCTCAATTAGCCTTCTGCATTTTTCTCCGCGTAGGGCACCCTGCTTTAGTTCAATGCTTGGAGGTGAAACCAACCATTGTTTTTTATCTTTGCATATCTTGGAGTCCTGTTTAAGTATTGCTTTTAACTATACGGCTTGGTCATTATTTTTTGTTATTGTGCTTACTCGAAGAAGAGACCTTGGTTTTGGCAGCTGCCTTTGTGCCTTCTTGTACTTGAATGAGAAATTAAGAGCTAGGGTAGTGTGAGAAAGACAGTATGTTCATATGCGCCAGAGAGATAAAGATCTCCATGTTTCTGCACATGATATATGTGAAATACTCCCCTTCCCGATACAATTTAATTGTCTATAGATTAATAAATGGAATGACTTACATTATTTTTTAAATTGTTGTTAGAAGAATAATTCTAATTGTTGAAGATTGATAAGGAGAACATCATGGTATGCACTAGATTTGTGTTTTGAAGAAAGTGAATTTTATACTTGTAACAGGTGTTGATGATTTTATTGTGTCAAGGCATTTTGGGACATCCATAGATGGAACTTTGTCATACAAACTGAGATTTAAGGGAGTTTTATGATCGTAGATCTGATTACTTCATATGCTCGAAGAAGTCTTTGTATCCATCATCCAAAAAAACAAAAAAGTGGAACTTAAAGAACCAAATTAATCTGATTGATTTTTTTGTATACAAATATTTGTATATACTTTCAGCAGTTGACCTCTATCAACAATACAGCCATGACCACTAAAATGGATTAGTTTAGATTTGGTGTCCGAAAAACACGTTTATCTTTTATACCCCTAAGGTCATTCTTGAATTGTAGTGTGAACAGAGGGAAAAATTAAATACTAGTAATTAGTTTCTCAGTAGAAGTTCCACCTTATGCAGTAAATAACTTAAATCATACTATTTACCTTTTATCATCCCATTGTCATCACCAACTATTTAACAAGAGATGAGATAATAAGCCTTGAAGTATGTGTGCGTTGAGTGTTGCCACCAATATCTTGTCAAGATTAATCCTTTCTTTCTTATGTTGCACCCTATTGTTATGGTTGGCTTTAATGGTGGATCTTAGTGAGTAAAGAATAAGAGAGTTGTTGATTTTGGTATATTCTGCTGCTTCTTCTATCTCCCCCTTTCTCTCCCCCTTCTGTTGATCCATATAAATTATTTCATTATCTGCAGGGGAGCCGCGGCCAATCTTCACTCAAGTCTAACGCTACAGATTCACAGCAGGCCCTTCTGTTCAAATAGTGGTATATCTTCTTTAGTAGTGATTAACCTTGTTTTGTATCTCGATACGTGTGAACTTATTCCTTCATCTGCTGATGTCCGACATGTAACTTTAAAAATGTCATTTGGTCCCTTCTGCTTTCAGTGGTTCACCATGGATCTATCATTTTTATGCAATTAGTGCCTTGACAATATTGATGAGCTGCTGGAAAATGCTAACTACTGATTTGCCTATTGAATCTTCTCTAGTTTTTGACACGTAAAATTATTATTATCTTTTGATGTCTTTTTAGAGAAGATACTTTTTCTTTTTCTGTTTTAGTATTGAGATCTTATATAGATGTTAAATGAATTTTGCAGGGTCTTTTGTTATTTTCCATTATTATCTTTAACATTTAATATGCTAGTTATGGTAATATACAAATTCCTATCTTGGAGAGAGTAATTTGCAATGATCTGTCCAAAGGTACAGAGCTAGCTACATGTAATGGTGTGAAATTAAGTACTCTTTGGAAATTCACAGTTGATTTATACTCCATATGTTGTGAAATAATGAATTGGTTGAATGTTTACTCTTAATCTTCTTCTTGTTTCCATTTCTAGTCTTCTTTTCTATTGGGATTCCTTTAATCAGTAAAGAGTAACTTTTTATGTATACTAAAACCAGCAAAAGAAGTTGCTGGATAAGCTACAACCAAAGATACGACATTACAAATTGTGTAATATGCTAATGAAGTCAATCAGGGCACTAGGATCAGAAGCATTTACATCTGCCATGTTGCACCAAAAACTAAGCAAAACAATACATATGTTTTTGATATTAACAACTGTTTTATTCCTATTCTCAAACAACCTATCATTTCTTTCTTCCAGATTGCAGCCGGGATAGTATCCCAAATTGTGATAGAAGATTGCTGTATATCTAATCTGTTCCATCCTTGCAAAAACTGTAGTGTAGAATTGGGCATGCACCAAAGATGCCCAAGATATTTAGGCAAAGGTCCCAAATTTGTGAGGTAAATTTACAATGAAGGAAGAGATGATTGATGTCCTCGACCTATTCTTCGCATAAGACACATCTGTTGCATAGCTGCGTACTTCTTCTTTTGAAGGTTGCTTTGTGTGAGGAATGCATCTTTAGATACCAACCGGGAGAGACATTTAACCTTGAGAGGGGCCAAATCTTTCCAATGGGTTTCCATGGCCCAGGAATGCTATGTGAGGGAGCTTTTGTCAACATAGCATAGCATGATTTCACTGAAAAAAATGCCTTTTGAATTCCCTTTCTTCTTCTGTTACTGGGCTTGGTTGGGATTTATCATGGATACGTAAGAACCTTAGACCTTTTACCCTTTTATTTTCATTATTAGTACATGACTTCGGCCAAGATTGGATATCTTGAAAAGCGTGAATCTAAAGTATAGGAAATACTTGTACTGCAGTAATGGAATCTAGCGATGACTACCACAACTAGCAAGTTCATTATAGAGATACCTTTAACCTATGTATTCATTGTGTGCACAATTAGTCGTCTCTCAATTGTGGTAGCGGAGTTACTATTCATCACTTTGTTTTCATTGTTATGTGCATGAAATACAAAATTGGATAACCCTTAAAGTGGGTTGAGCGATGACGATTAGTGATGACTCATATTCTAATTCAGAAAATGTTTAAATTGCCATTTCCTTGTGAGCTCAATTGGATCTGCAATGTGGTGATGCAGTTGCTAACATTTCGTCTTTTGTTTTGTCTCATCTGTATTTCTGCCAAAGGTGATCTGGTTGATGCTGTTGTTCCTTTTATGGGCGAATCCATTAGTGATGGCACACTGGCTAAGTTCCTGAAGAGTATGTTTTTTATTAATGTGTCCGTGATGATATTATTTGAGGCAGAACACTTAGTTTCTTTCATGTCTCGTTCTTTTTAAGCAGATCCCGGTGACAGAGTAGAAGTTGATGAGCCAATTGCTCAGATTGAAACAGATAAGGTATTTGGTTTGAGACATGTTTAAATAATTTTAATCCAATCTTTCTATGGGTTTCCTGGGAGGTTCAAAGCTTAAATGTCATCTATACTTGGCAGGTCACAATTGATGTAACCAGTCCGGAAGCCGGTGTAATCCAAAAGGTAGAATATCATTTTAACACTGGAACTCTTCATTTTCTGACCCAGGTTTATTGTGTCCTTATTTTGATACCAGTGGATTCTGCATTTGCTTTTGGATATTTATAGTTTGTAGCTAAGGAAGGAGACACTGTGGAACCAGGATACAAGGTTGCTATCATTTCAAAATCTGGTGAGGGTGTAGAAAGTGTAGATCATGTTGCTCCGTCTGAGAAGCCATCTGAAAAAGAAGCTCCGAAGCCACCTTCTCCTGTTGAAGAGAAAAAAGAAGACGTGAAACCTAAAGTTGAGACAACTTTTGTCAAGGAGAAGTCTAAGGAAACTTCACCACCACCTCCTAAGCGCTCTGCTACAGAACCCCAACTTCCCCCTAAAGAGCGGGAAAGACGTGTGAGTCTCCAAAACTTTTGAAGCTTTTGAAAGCTTATTGTCATGACCAGTGTTATTAAAAGCCATGCTTTGTTGCTTAAAGAAATGAAGCTATGCATAAGCAAGGCGGTATCGCTTCTGTAGTCAGACTTTGCGCTTCTGAAAAGTGTGCGCTCCAACCAGAAGCGGTTAATTTTTTGAATCTCAACTTTGAGGAGTTGGGTTAATATTAGCATTATTATATATTGGATGCTGAATTAGTTATTTTAATTACATTATAGTACTTGATTTCATACGTGATCGGTATTTTCTAATCTTTCTGTAAATTGTGTGCTTCACTTCAAAGAAGCATGCACTTCACTTCTCCCTTTTTGCTCGCTTCAAGCCTTGTAAACTTTGTCACTTTTCGCTTTTAAAAGCACTAGTCATGACTATTCGGTTGAGCATCTGTCACAATTACTATGTAGCAACATCTGAATCTTCTTTGATGATAGGTTCCCATGACCAGGCTCAGGAAAAGAGTTGCTACTCGCTTGAAAGATTCTCAGAACACATTTGCACTGTTGACTACATTCAATGAAGTTGATATGTAAGTTTGGATTGTAGTTTTGATAAAACAAATTTATGAACTTCTTTGCCGTATGTTATGGCTTAATCTTAGTGATATCAGAAAGATATCCGAAGTCCTTCGGTACCTTGATCTATGTTACCATGAATTCATTGACGGGTACATATGCAGTACGTGTGTGGAAGCATCATGTGCTAGCATGTTAATCTTGCCAACTTTTTATGTATTTGAAGAATCCACGAGAAATATCAAACCCATGTCACACCCGTTCGACATGGGTATGTCAAGGCACATGAAGGATCCTTGTAACACGGTTATTTTAATGACTAGAATTGGTTTAGTTGCCGTCCAAATTTTGGTACTTATCTTCTTTCTTTTTGATGGATTTTTTAGATAGCAAGTGACCTTTGAGGTTATAACTTAACTTTCTTTCTCAAGTTGATATCCTGGATGCAGATTTGTTTCTGTTCTAATCCAGTAGAGGTGTAGGAAGCATTTGTCATAGCCAATGAAGTGTTTGCTATGCACATTGTATTAGTTGTATTCACCAACTCCAATCTTGTTGCAGGACTAATTTGATGAAGCTCCGATCTGATTACAAAGATGCATTTGTTGAAAAGCATGGGGTGAAGTTAGGACTCATGTCTGGATTTGTGAAAGTAATGAGCAGCATCAGTGTTAATACTTTTTCTTTTTACATATTCGTTGTCAAACTCTGACGAAAAAGATCTATTGCTTGTCCCCATAAAGAAAGTCTGACGAAAAAGATTATACTTTCAGGCAGCAGTTACTGCACTCCAGAATCAACCTATAGTTAATGCAGTTATTGATGGCGATGACATCATATATCGGGACTATGTAGACATCAGTATAGCTGTTGGTACCCCAAAGGTAGGCCCACCCTTTCTTTCCCTCAATATTTTGAGTTATATGACAGTTCATGGGAAACCTGTAATCTGGTGTCTCAATATTGTCCTTCTACCTGCTTTTGGGAATTTATTCAGTTTATTTCTAATGTTTTCCAACTTTCTTTTTCCAATTGTTCAGGGTCTGGTCGTCCCTGTTCTCCGCAATGCTGAGAAGATGAATTTTGCTGAGATAGAGAAGACAATAAACGGACTCGCTAAGAAGGCAACTAATGGAACCATCTCTATTGATGAAATGGCTGGAGGGTCATTTACAATATCCAATGGTGGTGTGTATGGAAGTCTTCTAAGTACCCCTATCATAAATCCTCCTCAGGTATGTATCCTTGTTGGGACATAAGAGGTTAGCAATTTCTCCATGGAGTGATCTCACCATTTAAGTTTGTTGCTTGATTTTGTAGTCGGCTATTTTGGGAATGCACTCAATTGTGAATCGCCCAATGGTTGTTGGAGGCAACGTTGTCTCAAGACCAATGATGTACATTGCACTGACATATGACCATAGGCTGATTGATGGAAGAGAGGCAGTATACTTTCTGAGAAGGATTAAAGATGTGGTTGAAGATCCACGTCGCCTGCTCCTTGATGTTTGAAGATATACAACCATCTCTGGCTTTTGATTTGACAGTTTATGGTATACCTGAGTGTACACTCAAGCTTAAAACCAGAATAAACATGACAATGTCACAGTTTTGGAGGCCTTGAACATTGTTTTTCCCCTCTGATTATTTAATCAGCTGCAACCATCTATACTTGAGATATGCAAATAGAGCTATGTTGCAATTCAATCTTTCCCTTCCCTTGATTAACTTTTTCCACAACTCTTTACTTCTGACATGATGTTGAAAAAGGATTAATTCTTTTTTATTTTTCACCAGCTTGAACTGTTTTTATACATTTCAGTTTCATGTTATGCAGTTACTATTCTGTCTTCTGGATTTGTGGCAATACCTTTCTTAGAACTGCACTGGTAGCCCAATTGGAATTCACACCTGTGTTTTTTGATTCATCTACTGTGGCCTCTATTTTCCTGATACATCTCCTGACCTTATTAGAGTAATGCGTTCTTTCAGTATTGTGGTTAGTCTCATAATCATGTGCAAGCACCGCCTTTCTTTAAATCTTTGTCATGCATTATTGCTATAAAATATAAAAAGGTTGTCTTGCTCTTGATGTAATTGTGTCTCTCTTGTTATTCCTCTTAATTGCATGTGAGAAGGAATGGAGGATAATGTAAGAGTTTACAAGATATGGAGACATTAGGAATCTTATGCAGGTTGGATTGGTATAAAGCTTTGTGGTCTTTCTTTTGCAGATATCGGGCATCAATTAAGAGGACAAATTCCATAGTCTTTTTGCTTCTTCTGAAGCGACTAAGATATATATTCTCTTAGAGCCACGTTCTCTTGTTTTGATCTGTCATTGGGTAAAATTTTCATGTGGCGCCTAGTTTTGCTACCCATTGAATTTGTACCTATTTTCTAAAAAAAGTTATACTGATACCCAATTTTTTGTTAAGTACTGATACATACATTTTTCCCTTCTTTGCTGCTGCTTTCTTTCTTTTTTGTGTCAAGGGTTTTTTCTTCTTCTTTTTAGTTGCAAAATGAGTTTGTTAAATTTGTTGTTTTGACAATTTGATGATTGAGGTTTGTTCTTTATAATATTTGAAAGTCATGTTTCAAATTTGAGTTCTTGGAGTAGATTTAGGTGTTGAATCGCGTGTTGGATTGTGGAAATTCAAAGAACAAGTTTATGTTTCAGAACTTAAGATTCAAATTTCTGAAGTTGCATTTGAATGATAGAAGAATTTAACTTTAATTTATGAAGTTGCATTGAATATATTGAACTCTTCAAATCCGAACTTGGACACTTTGCAAAATTTTGTGTAATACGGGTATAAATTCAATAGTTGCCCCAAAAGTGGATACATATAACTAAAATTTGTGCAAACACTAATTGTGTATTCGGCCTGTTTCATATTGTTAAGTACCCAATGTAGGAGTGTCAAAGTAGCATGATTTATGTTAGGGAAATTGTCAGCTATGCCCAATTATAAGTAGTTTATTATAAAAATTGGCTAATTCATAAAATATTAGTAACAATAGCCAATTAGCTATTTGTAACAAAAAAAAATGGTCATTTTTTTGCTTTCTTTTGAGTGGGTGTTACTATAATAGATTGGGTACACTTTAAGGAGCTTGATCTCAGTTTTGGGGTTTGGTGGAGTTTTGAGCTGATTTGAATTCGAAGTAGAAGATGAACATGAAAAACAATGATGTATGTATCACACTGTGTAGAACATGTGTCGCAGAAGAATTTTTTGAATTCGATTTTAACTATGAATTTTGATGCCAAATCAGTCCAAATCACCTTCAATCTTCCTCAAAATTTGTATATTGACTCATATATATATGTTTTCAATGAATTTCAACCATGCCCATTGAAAAAAGTTCCTTTTGTATTCACTACCTCATTCATGAATTTTTTTTCAGTCTTGCATCTAATGTTGCTAATCTCACTTAAAAATACAAAGTAGATCTTTGCGTGTGATTCTTGGAGAGAAAGAACCTTATTTTTTGGATTTTCAATTTTTTAAATATGTTTGACTATTTTTGATAAGTCTATGATTAATGACTAGAGGTTGATAAGTTGAGACTTAGGTACAAACATTTTTGTAAGGTTCCCTTTACGTTACTTGCTCAAAATTTGACGAGTTGGAAGAGCCTGTTAATCGAGGATACATCATAATGGGTTAAACTCGACATATTAGGCTTGTGCTAAACTGAGCTGGCAGGGTCGAAGCAAATTAATTCTTGATTCGTTATTTTGGGCTAAAATAGTTAAATCGTCTAAAATAAATATAAGGATAAACAATAGAATATATAGAAAGAGAATTGTTTTTGATCTAATTGCTCGAAGAAATTATTTTAGAAGTAGTTCTGTATACGGTATAAATCGGGGTTACCCGATTTTACTGTTTGGTCGAGATAGGAATGTTACGTCGAAAGGCTAGGACGTCGAGTCCGAAATCGAAGCCTCTATTCAGATCGAGGCCGACATCAATCGAGGCCAGAAATAAACAAACTTCGAGTAATATCGACATAGCTTTATAATGGAAAGGGCAAGATATCCGCGATTAATCGAGGATCGTGACGTAAATATCGGAACGAATCAAGTCTATGGTAGTTAATCAGCTGTTAACATGATTTCCTACTGTAATTAGAAATATACCTTAATTAGAACTCCTCTACTGTATAAAGAGGAATTCCATTCATTTGTAATCATCATTGCTCACTGAGAAAAACATATACAACCATTTCTTTCTTGCTTACTGCGTTACTTACTGTTCATCGAGTTGCTTTATTCTTTATTGTTCTTACCATATCACCTCGAGGTTACCCTGATTCGAGGTTGAGGCTCTGCTTACTCACTGGTTTGATTTATTTTATAGTCTAATTTATCTATTTATTTTCTCGTTTATCAATTAGTATTGGACGAAATCACATATCCTTAAAATCACCATATAAATTTAATTGTTATCCAAATTTTAAGGTAAAAAATTTGGCGCCCACCGTGGGGCTAAGGATAATAGCGATTATTCAATACTGATTCCGATAACACACACTATTTTACGCTTGTTCTTGTCAAGTATCTTTGCTTTCAGATTAAAACATGTCAAACTCACAAAACACATCCACACATGTTGAGAATGGCCTCGGATTTCACGGGGAGAGCGACAATGTGATTGCACCAGGGGTCAAAGTGCCACAAGCTGATCTTGGGGGAGCACCGGTTTCCAACCCAGTCGACGTCAGTTCGCACGTTGCTTTACATGTAGACCTGGGCGCAGACCCCGAAGGGAGTGTGCATAGAGAAGGCCGATCTGGTGGTCAAGGCGCATAGGGCAGAGGAGATGGATGAGTTAGTCTCCAGGTAATATTCAAAATGCTATAGGCTCAACAAGCCGCTATTGCACAGCTACAAAATCAATATAGAACTCCGAGTGGGGTGGAACTAGAAGCCACCCGCCGTGCTGAGCCAGTACCAGAGAGGTCGAATAATAATGAAGCAGGGACCGATCCTGCAATAATGAAAATGCTCGAGGAGCTCACCAAAAGAATCGAGTTGGGAGAAAAGAAAATTGAAGCTAATGATAAGAAGTAGAGACATACAACTCCCGAGTTGATCAGATACCGGGGGCACCGCCAATTTTTAAAGGGATGGATTCGAAAAAATTTATACAGAAGCCATTTCCCCCAAGTGCGGATCCAAAGCCCATCCCAAAAAAGTTCCGTATGCCGGATATACCTAAGTACAATGGGACCACCGATCCCAACGAGCATGTCACCTCCTATACATACGCCATCAAAGGTAACGATTTGGAAGATGATGAGATCAAATCTGTTTTGTTGAAGACGTTCGGAGAGACTATCGAATGGGGCAATAATTTGGTACCACAATTTACCGCTAAATTCCATTGACTCATTTGCCATGTTAGCAGACTCTTTCATAAAGGCACATGCCAAGTCCATAAAGGTTACGACAAGGAAATTAGATCTTTTCAAAGTAAAACAGAAGGATAATGAAATGCTGAGGGAGTTCGTATCCCGATTTCAAATGGAACGAATGGAGTTTCCACCGGTCACGGATGATTGGGCCGTTCAAGCTTCCACTCAGGGATTGAATGAACAAAGGTCGATAGCATCACGCCAACTAAAGCAAAATTTGATCGAATATCCAGCAGTGACTTGGGCCGATGTACACAATTGGTACCAATCGAAGATCAGAGTCGAAGATGACCAATTAGGAGCTCCTTCCGGTTTAGTATATTCGAGCAGGTCAGCAACTAAAAATCAGAGGGACGTCGATAGAGATCCACGGTCGAACAAAGACCGATATTAGCCGTACATCGCAAATCGCCGGAATAGCGGTCTGGGATGCAATTCCGCCCGAAATGATTGAAGAAGTGACCGAGGACAGAATTCTCGAGGACTTATGAGCAAAAGTGGTTTTGATAAATATGCCGATCCTACAGAGGCACTTCAGTTGTCAGAATATAATTTTAGTGACGACGCTTCGGGCATTGTATCAGCAATTGGAAGAATCAAAGATACTAGATGGCTCAGACCCATGCAGACTGATTCTTCACAAAGAAACCCCAATTTAATGTGTAAATATCATGGCACGCATGGTCACATGATCGAGGACTGCAGGCAGTTAAGGGAGGAGGTAGTCAGTCTATTCAACGAGGGCCACCTTCGAGAGTTCCTAAGTGATCGAGCCAAGAATCATTTCAAAGAAACGGACGCAAGTAGGAAGAATGAATAGGAGGATCCGTAACATGTAATCCATATGATCGTCGGCGGGGTCAATATTCCACAAGGGCCCATATTGAAACGCACTAAGGTATCAATTACTAGGGAAATACGGACTCGAGACTATGTGCCAAATTGTACCGTATCATTCAACGACGAGGAAGCAGAAGGAATTTCTCAATCTCACAAACACGCCCTGGTAATTTCTATCTTATTAAATAAAGTTCAAGTTAAGCATGTTTTAGTGGATCCAGGTAGCTCGGAAAATATTATCCGATCAAGGGTCGTGCAACAGCTCGGCCTACAAGATCAAATCATGCCCGCAACTCGGGTCTTGAACGGTTTCAATATGGCCAGTGAAATAACTAAAGGAGAGATCATCCTATCGGTGAACCTGGCTGCAACTATCCAAGATACCAAGTTCCACGTAATCGAGGTCGACATGAGGTACAATTCCCTACTCGGGAGGCCCTGGATTTACAACATGAGGGCCGTCCCCTCGACTCTCCACCAAATGACGAAAGGAGAAGCAAATACAACGGGTACGCTAATCAATAAGATCAATGAAGTAGCAATTAATGCAAAAACAGCCAATTGGAAAGCAAGAGTCATGCTTTTAATCCTCCCACGAAATACTTGCAGGATCATCATTAGGACCATCATACTTGCCGACCATCGATGAACTGATCGGATTAACCAACCAAAGTTGGCTTCAGTCATTATGTATTAAACAGAAGAAAAAGCCTCAGTAACGGTCGGACGATAGTAAAAAGTCGGTGGGGGAACCCGTAGGAAGGGGGGACGACCCGCCGAATTCACATCAGAAATCGCCAACATGAAGACAAACGAAATCTTGAATTGCGTATAGAAACAAAACGAGATCAGAGCGTTTTTCCTTGGAGATGGAAAATTCGCCCACCAGGTTTTATCAATTTGCAAATTCTTCCTCAGTTAGTTAAAAGAATGAAATTCATTCATTCATGGAAATCGGTCTAGTAAGGAAGAAGTGAGCTCTAGTCCCGACGTTGGACGGGGTGAAAACAATATATGGGGAGCAACATGTTGCAAAGGAAATGTTTGCGGTCGATGAGGTAATACCTATATCGGCACTATCAACATCGAACGAGTCACACATCAAAGGGAAATAGGAAGCCAAATAGCAATCATAATCACCAACCTCGACTAAATCGGGGAAACATGAAATAGAGGGAGAAAAAGACGAAGATTATTGGACCCCTCGAACCTTCGTTGTCCCCGAAGATTCCGATGCCACTAAATCAATAGTGGAAGAGCTGGAACAAGTTATATTGACCGAGTACCTGCCCGAGCGAAAGGTATACCTGGGGACGGGGTTAAACCCCGAACTGAGGAAAAAGCTTATTAAGTTCCTTATCAATAACATATATTGTTTTTCTTGGTCCCACTTAGACATGACAGGGATCCCACCTGAGATAACAACACATCGATTGAGCTTGGACCCAAAGCTAAGACTGGTGAAGCAAACGAGAAGGCCCCAGTCCGAGGTAAAGCACGCATTCCTCAAGGGCGAGGTAACTAAACATCTCAAAATAGGGTCCATTCGGGAGGTAAAATATCTCGAATGGTTAGTCAATGTAGTCGTAGTCCCTAAAAAAGGGAACAAACTTAGGATGTGTGTAGATTATAAGGATTTGAACAAGGCATTCCCCAAAGATTCTTTCCCATTGCCTAACATCGATTGCATGATCGGCGCCACGATCGGACACGATATCCTTAGTTTTCTCGACGCCTATTCCGGGTACAATCAAATTCAAATGAACTCGTAAGACCAAGAAAATACTTCATTTATCACCAAGTATGGAACATATTGTTATAACGTAATGCCCTTTGGGCTAAAAAATGCGGGAGCTACCTACCAACGCCTAGTAAATAAAATGTTTGAAGAACAAATAGGTAAGTCAATGGAAGTATATATTGATGACATGCTAGTTAAGTTCCTGTGCGCAGAGGACCATTTGACACATTTGCAGGAAACATTCAAGATACTGAGAAAATACAACATGAGCTCAACCCCGAGAAATGTGCTTTCGGGTTCGGTTCGGGCAAGTTCCTTGGATTAATGATGTTGAATCAGGGAATTGAGATCAACCCCGATAAAATCAAGGCTATCGAAGACATCATTGTCGTGGACAGTGTTAAAGCCGTACAAAGGCTGACAGGGCGAATAGCTGGCTTAGGCCGATTCATCTCGAGATCGTCAGACCGGAGCCATATGTTCTTCGCTCTACTAAAAAGGAAGAAAGATTTCGCCTGGACCCAGGAATACCAACAGGCGTTAGAAGAATTGAAATGATACCTCTCGAGCCCACCATTGCTCTATACTCCAAAGGAATATGGAAAACTCTACTTGTACGTGGCAGTCTTAGAAATCGCGGTAAGTGGTGTCCTAGTTCGAGAAGAGCAAGGTCGAGTACGAGGCCATGATTGCAGGTCTCAAATTAGCTAAAAGCTTGGGAGCGGAAGTCATCGAAGCCAAATATGATTGCCTGCTGGTAGTAAATCAAGTAAACAAAACCTTCGAGGTTCGAGAGGATAGAATGCAAAGGTATTTGGACAAGCTGCAGGTGACTTTACACCATTTTAAAGAATGGACTTTGCAACATGTACCTCGAGAGTAGAACAGTGAAGACGATGCCCTTGCAAATTTGGGATCATCAGTCGAGGATAACGAAATCGGCTGGGGGACTGTTGCTCAACTCTCAAATCTGTAATCGAGGAAGGTCACGCGGAGATAAACTCCACAAGCTTAGATTCGGACTGGAGGAATAAATATATCGAGTATTTGAAAAATGGAAAGCTCCCATCGGATCCTAAAGAATCGAGGACTCTATGAACAAAATTTGCTCGATTCACATTGGCTGAAGATGGAACATTGTACAGAAGGACGTTCGACATACCATTATCAGTATGTTCGGGACCAGGGGACACCGATTATGTCCTACGAGAAGTTTATGAAGGTACTCGTGGGAACCACTCCGGTGCCGAATCACTAGTTCATAAAATCATCAGAGCAGAATATTATTGGGATAGTATGGAAAAAGACACTAAGGAGTTTGTTCGAAAATGTGATAAATGTCAAAGGTACGCACCAATGATCCACCAGCCTGGATAAAAACTTCACTTGGTCCTATCCCCATGGCCATTTATGAAATAGGGTATGGATATCGTCGGCCCTCTGCATCAGCCCCAGGTAAAGCTAAATTCATTTGATTTATGACTGACTATTTCTCTAAATGGGTTGAAGCACAGGCCTTCGAGAAAGTCAAAGAAAAAAAAGTTATAGACTTCATCTGGGATCATATCATATGTCGATTCGGGATACCTGCCGAGATTGTATGCGATAATGGAAAACAATTCATCGGCAATAAGGTAACGAAGTTTATCGAAGATCACAAAATAAAAAGAATCTTCTCAACACCATATCATCCCAGCAGAAATGGGAAAACCGAATCGATGAACAAAACCATCATTCAGAATCTGAGGAAAACGTTGAACGACACCAAGGAAAATGAAGACAAATTCTACCTGAAGTCCTTTGGACATATCAAACAATGTCGAAATTCAGTACAAGGGAAAAACTGTTCTCCTTAGTATATGGCTCCAAAGCCTTGATTCCATTCGAAGTAGGGGAACCCAGCGCCAGATTTCGATATACAGTGGAAAAATCAAATCACGAGGCTATGAATACTATGCTCGAACTATTAGATGAAAAATGAGAAGCCGCCCTCATCCGAATGGTCACACAAAAATAACGAATCGAAAGGTATTATAATCGAAGGACCAACCTACACCACTTCAGAATCAGGGACTTGGTCCTGAGGAAATTCACCATTAACACTCGAGACCCTAATGAAGGAAAATTCGGCCCTAATTGGGAAGGACCCTATCAAGTCCTCGATATCGTCGGAAAGGGATCTTACAAGCTAGGCACGATAAACATCGAGAAACTACCAAACAATTGGGACATCTCACTCCTCAAGTGATATTACTGTTAAGGTATGACCTTCTCCTTTTTTATTTACATTTTACCCTAACTTATTTTCAGGTGTTCGAGAAAAAATATCGTAGTGATCATCAAGCAGGAGGATATTAGGACCCTAAAGCACGCGTTGCACTCTTTTTCCCTTCGACAAGTTTTTATCCCAAATGGTTTTTTCCGCCAGGGTTTTTAACGAGGCAACCATTGTTCGTGTTGACTTAGAGTATCCGATGATTCCTTACATTCAACATCGAATACTGGGGGGCATCTCCCTCGGATGATTTAATTTCAAGGAAAAATACTTCATGTCAAAAGGGCCTCGATAGGAAAACTTTGTAATGGGCCAAATAGTCAAATGAACCGTGTCCATATAGATTAGTCGATCCCCAATGGAAAAACATGTACACATGTATGAACTATTTAAATAAGTACTTTTCCTTATCAAATATCTGGTGCTTCAACAAAAAATTTCTACTTTGCGAGCTCCATACTTATGATTTTCTATGAAAAATGGCTCAAGGGCCGAAGTGAAATTATAGCTCGAACGATCAACCCCCTACTCGGGGACTACCATCGAAAATCAACATGTTCGAATTATCTAAACTCGAACCCATAAGACCTCAAAGAGGCATCCCTCGATTTATAGGCCAAGGCCATCATTCTCGGGGACTAACACTTAGAACAAGTCCGAAGTGTTATTGGGAAATAAGATCAAGATTCATACCTAAAGGCTACGACCAAATTAACGTGGCTCGGAGACGTCCGAATCCCCCAACAAAAACAGGCCTTCAAATTCTTTGAAAACCGGTTAGAAAAGGCTACCCTCGATAAAATAATCAAAGGACTTCGATAATATCAGCCCTTGAATAACCTTAAGAGGTATCAAATTATTCAAATGCAAATTTGTGCCAGGCACAAAAGGTGAATGGTTTTCAATCAATATCAAATCCTCAAAAAACCCAATGGGTAAAAAATACGTGCTAAGGCTTAACAAAATTTTACAAAGTCTTTAAGCCGAAAAAAGGGAAAATCCATTCGTTTACGGTCATATCGGCCCGATTCAAAGAGCCTAAGGGAAAATACACTTAGAGTTTGAGAACACCTTCTCACTCGATTCGAACCTAAGGGTTCCACTATCTCGAGTTAGGATAAAAACTTACTCGACTACAAATCGAGGATCCATTATTACTCGGTACAAACCTAAGGGTTATATTGCTTTGAGTTTGAGTCTTACTCAAACTCGACTTTAAAAACAATACTATTGTGACTTCGATAAAAACTGAAGTCTCGAACATATTATGCAAAAAACACAAAATGTGCCAAAATTTTACAAGGCATAAAGCAAGATTGAATACAGAATTTGAGAAGGAATTCAAAGGGAAAATTTCTTTATATACTTGAAAAAAAATATGTACAAACACCGACAAAGGTCTTACACAGAAGAAAGAAAAAAAAAGAAAAAAAATGTACAAAAGTCCTAAGTATGCTCGGGGTTGACTTCTTCCTCGTGGGCAGCCTCTTATTCAGACCCCTCACTATTATCGGACCCTCCTCGACTGCCTTCATCATCATCGTCAACATCGGAGGAGGCAAGCAACTTGGTATTGTCACACCTCCTTTTTCCCGAGAAGGGTGGGATATAGAGAGTTTTTCCAATTTAAGTGACATTATCGAATTTGGGATTATTTTATTTATTCAGAGTCGCTACTTGGAATATTTATGGTGTCCTAAGTCACCGATTATTTTAAAATCCCAAATCGAGGAAAACTTGACTTCGTTTAAAGTCTGCAAAACCAGTAAAACTAGGTAAGAAATTCTGTTAATCCGGGAGAAGGTGTTAGGCACTCCCGAGTTCCGTGGTTCTAGCATAGTCGCTTAATGATTCATACTTGACTTATTTTATCTAATTACTCATTTTAGGACCTATGTTTATTTTTACCTTTTACCGCTATTAATCACTTGATTCGTCTAAAGGATTTCCTTAATGCGAGTTATGCATATGTAAACCCATTTAGTTTGGTGTGTCGAAAATCATGTCACGCGTACGTGTACACAATTCACGACATTTGATTTATTTAAGAAAAATAGTTAAAGCCGCGCGGACGCGTACCTTGGATTTGTTTGAAATCAAATCATGTCACGTGAACATGTACGGAATCACGATAGTAGTTTGAAAAATCCGTGCCTAAAAGCATTTCTACGAGTATTTGATTAAGGCGTTTTATTTACTAAGAGGGTTTGACCATGGTCATGCGAACATGTACCTTGGTTTATTTTGGTATCACAACTATATCATGCAGTGTACATAATTATAATCATTAATTTGATTATGAGAGTCATGCTTATGTCTCTAATTCTATGTCGTATACCTAGGTGTAAAGGTTCAATACTAATGTGACTTTGTTTGTATCTAATAGGGCATCTTATCTACAAACTGCCTATGAGGCCTAAATTTTTAGAAGTTTGAGGCCTGATAAGGACTGAGTCCAAATGGACTCTGGCCCATGATTATGTTGTCCATTGTTTGGACTATATTATTAAATTAATTAGAAACGAATTTGGGCCTGTTTGAGTCCAATTGGACTCTGACCCAATTCAACATTTAATCATTCAAACACATTTGATTTAAACAAGTTTGAGCCTAGTAATGAGTCCAAGTGACTCTGGCCCAATATCCATTTGTGGGCAAATAAATGAATTCAAAAGGTAAAATTTGGGCCTGATGATAATGAGTCCAAGTGAACTCTAGCCCAATACATTTTTTGTAGGAATTTGAAATAAATTTTTTATAATGACATTCATAAAGTTTTCCTATATTCTGTTTATCAGAAATAGAAAGAGTTTTGAATAAAACGAAATTTTGTTAAATTTTGGACAATCTCCCTACCGATTTGCCTAAGTCTTTATTTTCGGAATGTAGGTTTTTAAACTTATTTGTATTTCGAAAATCTTAAAGTGTGAAGGCCATTGATCAACTCATTTCATTTAGTAAAAAAAAATCAGAACACAATTCCATAAACCTAATTGGTTTTGGGCCTAAAAATGTATCATGGTCACCATTTAATTTACTTGGAAAAATCTGGTTTTTCGTGACTTTAGGCTAACAATAATCATCATATTTAATTATTGAAAAATAGTATGGTAAAGTTGCTAATCTATTAAGATGATTTAACATGCAGTAAAAATTATTACATTTTTGTCGACTGTATAATAATAAAACTGCCTGTGGATATTTTAACAAAATTTCTAGAAAATGATCTATGTGATGCTATTGCATATGAACATACAAAAGATTATGAGTGTATGAATCTTTAAGCAGATTCTGTAATTTTCAGAACACTTTCAAACTAATAGGTTTGCCTAAAACAGTGTAAATGAATTTTTAACATAACTTTTCAAGAAAAACAACTTCAAACTAACATGGTTCATGCAATATTCAAACTAGTTACAGATTTATCAACAAATTCCAGTCATGATTCAGCAAAAGAAAGAAACTTTACATTTTTGTTAAGAAAATACCTTGATAGCAGCAAGAACACAAACGGATAAAGAAAATAAGTCTCTGAAAAGTTGAGTAAGAGCAACAATAAGAAAACCAAAGCAGGAAATCAAAACCAGCCTCTAAATAAAAACCCAGAAATCCAGAAGACAATGTGAAAAACAGTAGGAGTTCTTTGCTAATAGTGAAAGAAAGAGACTCCAAATCTATATTTTCTATTTTGGGTTTATGAAAAATGTCTCTGTTTTCAGGTGTGTAAAAAAAAGATTTGTAAGAATCTCTGTGAAATCTGAGAATGTGTGAGTATGTCCCCTTTAGAATGAAAAGAATGAATGTATTTATAGAATGAGGAGGTGAAAAAGGATAAGAATTAAGGTACATGGAATCTGTCAGAATTCCCTTTAAATTAGGGAAAATGGCATCTTCTGTACAGAAATGGACATTTGTCCAATTTCTGATACCTTCCTTATCTCAGAAAATGGACAAGTGTCCTATTTTCGGATATTTTCGGATTTTATCCTTTTTCCTACTCAGCATTGGGACAGTTGTCCCTATTCTAGAAAGTTCTAGCACTTTCTAAAATGATTTTCAGAATTAGGTTTCTAAAATCGACCCTTAAAGATCTTGGAATTACCTCAAAACCAGATTGGTTTTGGGCCTGAGTCAGGTGACTCTTAGCATGAAGAGCCCGACTCTTAAACTTTAAAAGCTATGTGCCTGTCTATTTAGCGAGGCCCAATAATAATAAACAACAAGGTTATGGGCATGTCTATTTAGCCAGACCCAATAATAACAGAACAAAAAAGCTATGGGCCTATCTATTTAGCCAAGCTCAATTTAAACATAATAATAGTAAATAAGTAAAAGGCAAATACTTATCAAAAGAAATAAATGCGAGATTAATACAATAATAAAAAAAAACATAATCTAAATAAACTACACTATTTTTTACCCTTTTTATTAGTTATTTATCTAATTAAGTCCTTTTAATCTAATGGAGTATATCTACACTTGGTTTTGCGTATTTTAAATTAAGTCCGGGTTAATTAGTTTATTAATTATAATAGAGTATAACTAACAACAATAATAAAAAAAACAGAATGCGTAAAATATAAAAAAAAATAGAATGCATAAAATAAAATAAAAACAGAATAAAAAAGTGGGAAAGAAAATAATAACGGAAATGCAATAAATGCAGAAATAACATAAATAATAAAAAAAAATCGTAAAATAAAAAACAATGAAATTAAATGGATCTAAACGTGAAAAAACCCTCATGCCAAAACTCCCATCTAGGACCTAAGATCCTTGATGGGAGGTTTTGGCCCTTTTTAGATCTAAGATCTATGGATTTTGGTTGGGTTTTCGGGAATTTGGTTGGTAGGATGAGGTTTAGGAAGATGAGAGGAATTCATGGTATGAGTTTGACGGATTTTGGAGCTCCACCGCGGCCTTGGGCGATTTCTGACGGTGGGTTAGGGCGCTTAAGGTTTTCGACCACTATGGGGTTCAAGGGTGTTGGTTTTTTATGGGCTTGGTTAGTGGGGTGAGGTAGAAGAGGAGAAGAGTGAATTGAGGTTAATTTGGTGATGTTTGGAGGTTGGCCGCCGCCGGTGGAGAATTTCGGCGGGCGGCACCGCTGTGGGGAGGGGTGGCGGCGGAAGTGGTAAGAGAGGGAAGGGGGCGGGCTAGGTTTAGGGTTTGGGGAGAGAGATGTGAGAGAATGAGGAGTTTAGAAATGAGGGGGGATGTAGGTTTTAGGACATTTTTATATTAAAACAGAGGGAGGGAGGGGGAGGGGGTTCCGAACCGTTGGATCTACTAGAGATCAATGGTCAAGATTGAGTGGGGGAGATGGGTATGGATCAGATTTTCTAAGGGTTTGGGCTTGGTCTTTTGGGCTAATTTTGGGATTGGGCTTGGTGTTAAAGACTTAGCCCAATCCGATTTTTTTTAAAGCTAATTAGTCTCTTTTAAATCTAACTAATTTTTATTAAACCCTAGATTGAATACTAAATTATCTCAAATTGTAAAATTACACTAATCATCGATTTATATTATTTACACGATTAGTCAATTTTAAATTTAAAAGGAAAACTACTTAATTTATTACTAAAACTAAAACAATGTCAAGAACAATATTTTTTGAGATTTTCTTTTAATGAAGTAATTAATTATGTAATTAGGCAATAAATTCAATTAAAATCCTAATAATTCAAGATGATGAAGGTTTAAATATTTTCATAACTCAAAAAATGAAAAAATGCGACTAAAAATGCAAATAATTCTAAATAAATACCAAAAAATTATGATAAATAAATATCTAAAAATAGGACTAATTTATTCATTAATTTTATAGGAGTATTTTGGTAAGGTAAAAATTACATGCTCACAGCTGCCCCTCTTTGCTCAGAAACACGAAGAGCTTTCGGGCAAAGAAAAAGTGAGCAGTTATGAACAACTTTTACCCGTTTGGATACTCTGTGGGAAGCACTTTGGAAAAGCTTGACCGAACCTTGATTCAAAGATTTCCTACATATCCTTGGCTATAAAGGAATCAAGTCAGTGTAGTTCTGGGAGTTTTGGTAGCTGGGACTACCGGAAAGCTGTGATTTTACTGCCGCTGCTGCTGTTACTGTTGCTGAACTCCTTATTACACCAAAGTAACAGAACAAAAAAGACTAGTTAAGCCTATCAACTACAATTTACAATATTCCTATCTGTAAATTTTCCGAAGCTTGGTCTTAAGTCTTGGCTAGTTCTTTAGGTTGAATCTGATCTAGATCTTGATGCTTGTTAGCTGTCGCGCCCCTTTTTTCTCGCGAAATAGCGTTTCGACATTCATTTGGGACAACTCCCTTCCTTTTGGAAAGGGTGTATGGAAATTGAAGAGTCGCCACCTAACGAATTTAAGGTGCATTAGGGCACCTAATGCAAGTAACTCATGAAACCAGTCTACATTACCTGAGATTGGGTAAGGGCTTCAAATTACCTTGAGGGGAAGGTATTAGGCACCCCTCGAGGTCCATAATGGTGGGTCCCAACCAAACTTACTTTGTGAATTAGTCATTTAACAGATAAGAAGTCTAAGCACGCATATGTAAATAAGATAAAGGAAGTTTAATAGGTAAGCAGTCTAAGCACACATATGTAAATAAGATAAAGGAAGTTTAATAGGTAAGCAGTCTAAGCACGCATATGTATAAAATAGGGAAGTCCTAAGTTATTAGCCTATAGGATCACATATGTACAACGCCCAGTAATCCTTTCTCAACTAGAGGGGTTACACTTGACATTAACGCGCAGGTCATCATATCCTTTTACTACCCGATTACCCTCCCCTTAGCAATTGTATAAGCGGTTTTAAATAAACGAACTCTAAGCGTGCATTACCGTCCCTTCCTTGCGGTCCCAGAGGTGTTTAAGGCCTCTATTTTTTAGGAAGTTCTAGACTCTCCTAAAGTGTTTAAAAAGGAAAATCTAAGAGACAACAAAGAACAAACAAGACTGTCAAGTAAGACAACAATTAAGGGCTCATGTTTGCCTCCGCAAATAAACATGCAATTAGCACGTCTCAAACATCAAGATTTCAGATGTTTCAGAAAAGGTCCTAGAACATGATATCTAGGTGAGCATGACAAACAGAGAATGCGAAACATTATGTTAAGGCGAAGCGACAAAGACCTAATCAGTTTGCCTACTGATTTTTCAGAACCTGTTGAATCTGGGCAGTTACAAATAATTAAGCAAAGAATAGTTTTACAATTTGCAAGATTTCAATTATCCTACAAGCTTGCCTAGGCGTTGAAATTGCTTTTAAAAAGTCTTATAGACATGACAATTATTGACTTAGGAGATGTAGACATGATTTAAAGCTAATACAAACACAGTCCTAAAGCAGGATTTCTAATGCACACAGAGGATGTACATTTTTATTATGTAGAATTACAGCGGTAACTTAATAACAGGATTTCTAGGCGATCATGATTATGCAGAATTCCGTAACAAGTGAGATAATGAGTCTATAACACATTGCCTAGTATGCCAAGTGATCTAAAAAAATATGGTAAACATGATATAAACCTAAAACATGATTGCTAATGCGAATAACATAATATGATCCTAAAGCATGATTTTTAATGCAAGTAAACACAATGTATACCTAAAGGAAGGATTTATAATGCAAGTAAACACAATATAAACCTAAAGCATGATTTCTACCCGATTTCCCTACAAAAAATCCATATACGAATCCCTCCCCTTTACTAATTTCCCCAATATCTGTTTACAAAGGTTATTATTACAGATCATATATGAATGAATAAATGATAAATATAAGCTATGCTATAGGGAGCCTGAGATAGGCCCAAAGTGAACATGGAAATACCAGGCCTTCAAAATAGTCCAGGATGCCGAAGTCTCATAGCCAATAGGGTGTCCTGGTGTGTCAAAGTTCCCTAAGGACCTCAGGGATCCCGGGCAATGCTCATACCAAGATCCTTTGTGTAACGACTCGACCGGTCGTTTTGCGTTATCGGACCCCGTTCCCCTAAATGAAACTTCCCATAGCGGCTTATTGTGATTTTTGACTTGCTGGGGCGGGTGGTCCGGGATTCAGAAGTGTTTAGAGAAATATTGGAACACTTGGTTCCTTAAGGTTGGCCTTTAAGGCCAAGTTTGACTTCGGTCAACATTTTGGGTAAAAGACATCGGAATCGAGTTTCGTCGGTTCCGGTAGCTTCGTATGATGATTTCAGACATGGGCGTATGTTCAGAATGAGTTTCTAATGACCCAGGAGCGTTTCAACACCCAATATTGAAATAAGAAGTTCCTATTGTGTTTTGGGATGTATTTTTGTGTTATCAAGATCCGAACGGAATGCTGAGATCGGGAATAGTTCCCTTATGTCATTTATGACTTTCCTGCAAAATTTGGTGTCATTCCGAGCAGTATAGGTCGGTTCGGCGCGTTGTTAGCGAAGTCAAGGAAACTTAAAATTCCTAAGTTTGGTTCTAGGGGTTTTGGGGTGTGATTTTGAGTTTTAGCGCTATATTGGGTGTTCCGAAGGCTCGAGCGAGTCCGTATTATGATTTGGGACTTGTTGGTATATTTGGACGGGGGTTCGGGTGGGCCCAGGTGCCTCCTGGACACCACACGAGTCCAAAAACCAGCTGAAATAGCTGCTGGTGCACCTGCTCTAGTGTTCACCGCAGGTGCGGTTGCCTAGTCGCAGGTGCGGGACTGCTTCTGCGGTCCCAGCCTCGCAGGTGCGGCCCCCAATGGGCGGGCCATTTCTCGCAGGTGCGGACAAAGTTCCACAGGAGCGGAGCCGCAGGTGCGGTCTCTACTCCGCAGGTGCGGGCCCAGGCTCCCTCGCTCATTTCCGTAGGTGCGAGCCTTTTGCTCGCAGGTGCGGTCGTCGAGCCGCAGGTGCGTAAATAGTTTCAGACAATGTGTTTCTTAAATACGGGATTCCTCATTGTTTTCTTCACTATTTCATCTATTAAACACTTTGAGAGCTTGGGAAGAAGGCTCCACAACCCAACCCCAAGAAGGTAAGTAAATTTTNTTATCCTATATGCGCATGTTAAATTGTTAAGAATTCTATTATGGATTTTGAGTGTTCAGATAAATTTTTAAGGAAAGAAAAGAATAATGAGGTAGAAGTTGTATATTTACTTCCCGTATTTATTTGAATTACTGTTATTTTAAATGTTTACTGCTTTTATCATCCTTGTATGTCCCTTACTGATATTATATCTTGCTAATCATTTGTTGGACCTTAGTGAGTGTCAAGTCGACCTCTCGTCAGTACCTCTTCGAGGTTAGGCGAGATATTCACTGGGTACATATTTGTTTATGTACTCATGCGGCACTTCTGTACTTAATTGTACAGGTTCTGAGGCTGGTGCATCTGGTTATCAGATCGGAGCTCGATTCTGATCTTAGTTGGACCCGACTTCATGGTGAGCTGCTTCTCCTGACGATCCTTGGCAGCACCATGGAGTTTTCTTTTGCTTATTTCCCGTCTATTTCTTTCAGACAGTGGGATTGTATATTATGTTTTGTATATTTTATTAGTATGCCCGTAGGACTTGTGACACTAGTTCCTAGAACACACACAATTGTTATTTTGGTTTACGGGTCGGTATATATATATATATATATTGGCTCATTCCTCTTTTTGACTGCTTTTGTAAAAATGGCTTGCTATCTTTTTCAATTAATGTTTGAATTTTAAAAACTTGGCACGTATTGGGATGTTTAACCAAGCATGGGAGAAATCCTTAGAATTTTAAGTGTGGGCTTGCCTAACCCCGGTGTTGGGAGCCATCACGACCTGAGTTAGTACNCGGGGTTGGATTTTAGAATTTCTTCAAGAATGGTGAATTTACTAAAGGAGTAGGAAAATTTCCACACTTTGAGCATAATTAATGTATTTGTATAACATTTGGCTAGTTTCGAGTCCTCGGGTGTAGAGTTCGGAGTTTCGGGCGCGTTCTTGGTCTGGGGAGTAAATTTTGCACAAGGTGAGTCTCCTTTCTAACCTTGTAAGGGGGAACTATCCCCCTAGGTGATTTAAATTCTATATGTGATAACTGTGGGGGATACGTATGTACAAAGTGATGAGAGTCCGTACGTAGCGGCTATTATTGTTATGTCCGGGTAGGTAGGCTTACACCATATTTTATGTTTTCCTTGAAATGAATTATATGCTTAGTGAATTAATGTTACATGCGGCTTGTTTCCTTGAGATCATGGAATTTAAGTAATTTTAAGGAATTTTTCACGAAAAGTAATTGATAAATAATAAGTGTGTGGATTGTGTGTGCATGTGACCGCTTCACAATTTACATTCCGCGAGCGGAGTGTTATTTCCCCCACTCTCATGGGAGTGGGCAGTATGCCAGGGAGAGATTGAAATATATATATATATATATATATATATATATATATATATATATATATATTATGGTTCGGGCCGTTCGACCCTCGGCAGTGCACAGATATGATCATTATGATGGCTCAGGCCGGTTGTCCTTATCCTGTATGCGCATGTTAAATTGTTAAGAATTCTTTTATGGATTTTGAGTGTTCAGATATATATATTTTTAAAGGAAAGAAAAGAAAAATGAAGTGGAAATTGTATATTTACCTCCAGTATTTATTTGAATTACTGTTATTTTAAATGCTTATTGCTTTTATCATCCTTGTATGTCCATTACTGATATTATATATTGCTAATCATTTTATTGGACCTTAGTGAGTGTCAAGTCGACCTCTCGTCACTACCTCTTCGAGGTTAGGCAGGATACTCACTGGGTACATATTTGTTTATGTACTCATGCTGCACTTCTGTACTTAATTGTACAGGTTCTGAGGCTGGTGCATCTGGTTATCAGATCGGAGCTCGATTCTGATCTTAGTTGGACCCGACTTCATGGTGAGCTGCTTCTCCTGACGATCCTTGGCAGCACCATGGAGTTCTCTTTTGCTTATTTCCCGTCTATTTCTTTCAGACAGTGGGATTGTATATTATGTTTTGTATATTTTATTAGTATGCCCGTAGGACTTGTGACACTAGTTCCTAGAACACACACAATTGTTATTTTGGTTTACGGGTCGGTATATATATATATATATATTGGCTCATTCCTCTTTTTGACTGCTTTTGTAAAAATGGCTTGCTATCTTTTTCAATTAATGTTTGAATTTTAAAAACTTGGCACGTATTGGGATGTTTAACCAAGCATGGGAGAAATCCTTAGAATTTTAAGTGTGGGCTTGCCTAACCCCGGTGTTGGGAGCCATCACGACCTGAGTTAGTACTTTGGGTCGTGACAACATGGTATCAGAGCACTAGGTTCACGTAGGTCTCACAAGTCACGGGCAAACCTAGTAGAGTCTTGCGGATCGGTATGGAGACGTCTGTACTTATCTTTGGGAGGCTATAGGGTGTTAGGAAAATCTCTCCTTGTTTTTATTCTATCGTGCAGTCAATGGTTTACTATCGTCCTCTCACAGATGGTGAGGACGCGTGCATCCGATGTTCCAGACCCGGGAGGGGCCGCTACCCCCATTATTTGAGGCCGTGGCAGAGGTCGGGGGAGGGCACCAACCTGAGGTAGGGGATGACGGCATCCCCGAGCTATTCCAGTCATACCACCACTAAAGGACCCTACTATAGAGGAGTAGGGTGAGGTGCCCCCAGCAGGTCCTGCCCTCGTGGACTTTATGACGACGCCAGGATTCTAGGAGATCATGGGCCGTATGATGCGGTTCATGGACACTATGTCCCAGGCTGGTTTATTTCCAGCGGATCCTGCCACATCTTAGGCAAGAGGGGGAGCCCAGAACCCTACTGCCCAGGCTGCAGGCCAGACAACAGTACTTCATCATACCCGGATACACTGCCCGTGGGTGGGGCCCATATTGTAGCAGCAACACCTGAGCCCAGGCCACCTGCAGACGGTGATCCACATAAGTTATTGGATAGATGGACTCGGTTTCACCCTCCAGTCTTTGGGGGTGATCAGGGCGAGGATGCCCAAGACTTTATTGATAGGTGCAGGGACAGACTGCACAACATGAGGATACTGGAGTCCCATGGAGTGAACTTCACTACCTTCCAGCTAGAGGGCAGAGCTCGCAGATGGTGGTAGTCCTATATTCTCAGCAGGCCATCAGATTCTCCTCCTATCACCTGGGAGCAGTTCACTCAGATGTTTCTAGACAGGTCTATCCCACCATCTGAGAGGGAAGAGGCACAATATCAGTTTGAGCAGGGACAAATGTCAGTGACATATTATGAGGCTAGATTCTCAGAGTTGTCTCGCCACACACTAATGGATATTGCCTACTGATGTTGAGAGAGTGCGGATATTTGTAGCAGGCCTGCACTCCGGTATTAGGGCCAACATGGCCCGAGAGGTGGAGATGGGGAATCCCTATCAACTGGTGGTCGAGATAGCTCTGCGAATTGAGGGATATCGATTGAGAGGCAGAGAGCAGGGTCAGCAGGACAAGAGGGCCAGATTCTTCGGGGATTTCAGAGGTGCCCCAGTTAGGGGCAGAGGTCAGTTCAGTAGAGGTCAGCCCAGCAGGCCTCCAAATTCAGCACCCCCACCACCTCCCCGAGGTGTTCCAGCGAGGTCTCATTTCAGCTCCATGCCAGAGCGTTCCTACCGCCCTCCAGCCCTTCAGAGTTCACCCAGTGGTTATCCCAGTTGTCCGAGATTCCCCAGTCCCTACTTCAGTGCTATGCCAGAGAGTGCACATCGCTCTCTGGCCATTCAGAGTTCCTCTTCGGGGTAGCAGACTATGATACCCAGATGTTGTTATGAGTGTGGGGATCCTGGTCATATAAAGAGGCATTGTCCCAGGTTTCGGGGCAAAGCAGTATAACAAGATTTTCAGCCTATGGGTCCAGCACCAGCCGTCAAGCCACCTAGAGGTGGGGGACATGTCGGCAGGGGTCGTCCTAGAGGTGGAGGCCAGTCAGTGGGAGGTCAGCCAACTCCTGTTCATTCCGGCGGGGCTCAGTCTTCCGGTGCTCCAGCTAGATTCTATGCTATCCCGACCAGATCAGATGCAGTGGCCTCAGACGCCGTGATCACATGTATTATTACAGTATGTGGTAGAGAGGCGTCAGTGTCATTTGATCCAGGATCCACTTATTCCAGTGTTTCGGTCTTATTTTCCCATTTTCTGGATGTCCCCCGTGATTCCTTGGGTTTTCCTATTTATGTGTCCACTCCCGTGGGTGATTCTGTGGTTGTAGACCGGATTTGTCGGTCCTGTGTGATTTCATTTTGTGGGTTCGAGACTCGAGCGGATCTCTTATTGCTCGACATGTTTGATTTCGAGATTATTTTGGGCATGGATTGGTTATTTACTTATCATTCCGTGATAGATTGCCATGCCAAGACAGTTACTTTATCCATGCCCGAGTCGCCTAGGCTGGAGTGGAGAGGTTCATCAGTTAGTACATCCAGCCGGGTTATTTCATTCTTGAAGGCTCAACATATGGCCGAGAAGGGTTGTGTGGACTATTTTGCTTATGTGCGAGACTCCACCGTCGAGTCTCCGACTATGGATTCAGTGTCAGTTGTTCGAGAGTTTGCTGATGTATTTCCTTCGGACCTTCCGGGCATGCCTCCAGATCGTGATATTGATTTCTGCATTGATTTAGCTTCAGGAACCCAGCCAATATCTATTCCTCCGTACCGTATGGCTTCGAAAGAGTTGAAGGAGTTGAAGGAGCAGCTTGAGGAGTTGTTAGCTAAGGGTTTCATCAGGCCGAGTGTATCGCCGTGGGGTTCTCTCCTTTTATTTGTAAAGAAGAAGGATGGGTCTATGCGGATGTGTATTGATTACCACCAGTTGAATAAGGTCACCATTAAGAACAAGTATACTTTGCCGCACATCGATGATTTGTTTGACCAGTTGCAGGGTGCCCGTGTGTTTTCTAAGATTGATTTGAGATCGGGGTATCATCAGTTGAGGATTCGGGCTTCAGATGTTCCGAAGACTGCTTTCCGTACGAGATATGGCCATTATGAGTTCCTGGTGATGTTCTTTGGTTTGACTAATGCCCCAACATCATTCATGGACTTGATGAATAGGGTGTTCAGGCCGTATATTGATTCCTTTGTCATTGTCTTCATTGATGACATTTTGATTTACTCACATAGTTTGGGGGAGCACGAGCAGCATTTGATAGTTGTGCTCCAGACTTTGCGAGAACAAAAGCTTTATGTTATGTTCTCCAAATGTGAGTTATGGTTGGATTCTGTGGAATTCTTGGGGCATGTGATATCCGGAGAGGGTATCAAGGTTGATCCTCAGAAGATCGAGGCAGTTCAGAATTGGTCGCGTCCTACTTCAGCTACAGAGATCAGGAGATTTTTGGGCCTAGCAGGCTATTATCGCCGATTTGTGGAGGGGTTCTCTTCTATTGCAGCTCCATTGACTAGATTGACTCAGAAGAATCCCCCCGTTTCTATGGTCTGACGAGTGTGAGGCGAGCTTTCAAAAGCTCAAGACATCATTGACCTCAGCACCAGTTCTAGTATTGCTTTCCGGTTCTGGGATGTATACAGTATATTGCGACGCTTCACGCGTTGGCTTGGGGTGTGTACTGATGCAAGAGGGAAGATTTATTTCTTATGCTTCACGCCAGCTGAAGGTTCATGAGAATAATTATCCTGTGCACGATTTAGAGTTGGCGGCGATTGTTCATGCTCTTAAGATTTGGAGGCACTACTTGTATAGAGTGTCCTGTGAGGTTTATACGGACCACCGTAGCTTGCAGCACTTGTTCAAGCAGAAGGATCTTAATTTGAG
>ML424301.1:19247-67222 GCA_005239525.1 Nicotiana knightiana | reverse complement strand
TGTATTTTTATCATTAAAGCACCTCAAATGTAAGGTATATTACATATTAAACTATGCATTCTAACCTTGCACTAATGTGTCAAAGTGGGTTGAAGCCGTGGCTTTACCCAACAATGAAGCTCGAAGTGTGGTGGAATTTTTGAAAAAGAATATCTTCACGAGATTCGATACTCCAAAGGCCATTATTAGTGATGGGGGATCACACTTTTGCAACAAAGCTTTTGATACCTTACTCACAAATTATGGTGTCACTCATAAAGTGTTGACCCCCTATTATCCTCAAGCAAGCGGGCAAGTGGAAGTCTCCAACCAGGAGATAAAGAGTATCTTGTCAAAGACAGTGAATGCCAACCAGACGCATTGGTCAAAGAAACTTGATGATGCTCTTTGGGCTTATAGGACGGCTTACAAAACATCGATTGGTATGTCACCGGTTAGTGTTCGGGGAAGCTTGTCACCTTCCGGTAGATCTTGATCACAAGGCTATGTCGGCGTTGGAGAATCTTAATCTTGAATGGGATGTGGCCGCCAACTTAAGGGTGGCACAATTTAATGAGCTTGATGAATTCTGGTACCATGCTTATACAAGTTCTTCCTTATACAAGGACAAGATGAAGTACCTCCATGACAAGTACATACGAAATAAGGAGTTCAAAGAAAGTGATCTTATGCTATTGTTCAATTCTCGGTTGCGGATGTTTCCGAAAAAGTTGAAGTCTAAGTGGAGTGGTCCATTTGAAGTTGTGCATGTGATACCTTTGGGTGCATTAGACCTGAAGAACAAAAATAATGAAGTGTTTAGAGTCAATGTTCACCAAGTGAAGCATTATCTTGGTAAAGTTGATGATGGCCACGTCGTGGCGTTAATGCAATTCAAGTGATTTATGGTAATTTACGTTGTGCGGCGTCGATAAATCAGGTGCTTCTTGGGAGGCAACCCATGTTTCTTTTCATTTTTCATTTTCTTCTTTGTTAGATCAGTTTTGTTTTGAGCTAACTGGTTTTGAAGTGAATTGCAGGAATGAGTGTGCATTGCAGGGACTGTGCTCGAAAATTTGGCCAAGTGTTGAAAAAGTGCAGATCGCACAATAATGAATGCAACCGCAGAAAGGAGTGTGAGGCCGCACAACTAGAGACCCAAAAATGTGAACTCTCTAAAGTTTTGAGTTGCAGAGAATAGCCCATTCTGCGGCCGCACTCACTTTTGTGCGGATCGCAGAATCTCAGCAAAGGTCCAGGTAAAGAGTGCAGACCACACTCAAAATTGTGCGGCCGCACTCAACTTAAATTTTGACCGACTTGGTCAACCTATAAATAGAACCTCAGTGCACTATTCACAACTTTACACACTTTGAGTTCTTGAGACCTGAGCAAGCACAGTGCACAAAAAATTAGTTCACACTCCTCATTCATTCCATCAATGTAGATTATTACCTGCATCCTTCATCTCTGGTATGTTCAATTCATGTTAGAATTTTTTTCAATTTTTCTTAGTTTTTGTTCTTGATTAGTATAGTTATTTTTAGGCCTAAAATGTCAAAATGTTCTTCATGTGTGCTTAAAATCATATGGGCAATATCATATGTGTTCATTAGGGACAAGGTAGACCATTAATCATGTTTAAATTGCAAATACCATGTCTAAATTGTTCAAAAATTGCAAAACCTAAATTTAGTGTCACTTGATTTCAAATTGTGCCGTCTGCAGATCTTAAAGTAGGGCAAATGTGTTGCATGAAAGTGTAGACCGAACTCAAAATTGGGCGGTCCACAGAAAAATTGTGCGTCCGTAAAAAAAATGTGTGCGACCGCACTTTGGAACTATAGAGAACCAGTGTTCTGAACTTGAGATTATGCGGCCATACTCAAAATTGTGCAGTCCGCACTTCAGGGTGTGCGACCGCACATTGAAATTGTTCGGTCCGCACATGGCAGTCCGCGACTGCACTCAAAATTATGCGGTCCGCACTGTCTCTTTTGTATACTGTCTTGCTGCAACTATTAACACTATTTTGAACTCTAACTAACTTATGTGCCTTTTATTGCAGACAATGGTTCGACCAAGAGGTAGAGGCGATACATCTAAAGGGAGAGGTGAACCCTCCCGAGGCCGAGGAAGAGTCACTCACCCTATGAGAGTGAAATCAAAAGTCATTTCCAAAAAGCCGACCACTGGAAGAGGTAGGGACACAGAGCCCTCAGAATCTAGCTCGTATGCCTAGTCTAGGGAATCCTTCGATGGTCATTCAATGAAGGTACAGCCTGAGGCACAGTCCCAACCACCACAAACCACTGGGAGATATCAATTGCGCAACGAACCCTCCACCACAACAAGTTCTTCTGAGGGTTTCGATGCTAGTAGCCAGGGTTCAGAGCCCTTCTCTATACCTATTCCTCCTGCACCAGTTGCAGTAGATGATGATGATGATGTCCCTGATGATGGTAGAGGAGGTGACACGAGAGTTGGCGTCCTAGAGAGGTCGAAGAAGAAGGAATCATGGGAAGATTGATTTGTGAGTCTGACAGCCTTCACAAGGTTTAGAGAGTGGTGGCCCCAGATATCGCTCACACTTGAGCGACATTTCTTATTGAAAGATTTGGATAGATACAATCCAAATGTCTTTAAGCAGTTAGGGGAGCGCAAGGGGTGGATGTTTTTCACCCAGAGTGTCATAGATGCAAATGAGCACTTGGTACAGGAGTTCTATGCCAATGTGGCTCACATAAAGAAGGGTACCGAAATAACAAAAGTGAGAAATGTGAAAGTCAGATTTCACCCAAGTACTCTGAACACTAATCTGGGATTCGAAGAGGTAGAGGCCATCCAGTACTTGGAGAAACATGCTATGGGTGATGCAGCTCGCCCTTGGTTAGCAGAGATTTTGGCTTCTCCAGGACCACCACCACCGTGGATCACAACAGGGATTCCTATCACACGGGCCACCTTAAATTTTGAAGCAAAAGAGTGGAAAACGTTTGTGTGCAGTCGTATTGACCCAAGCAGGAATGAGAATAATCTTCCAATCCCCTGAGCAGTCTTGGGGGTATCTATTATGGCCGAGTACCTAATCAATGTGAGTGCCATCATGTCGGCCAACATGACAGTGGCTGTACAAAAAGGTGAAAGATCCTACCCATATCCCAACATCCTCACAGAATATTTTAACGATGCAAAGGTGGAGCCGAGGAGTTTTGATATAAAAGTGAGGGCCAAGAATCCCTTCTCATGGTACTCCTTGCAGGGTGTGAACAACCCAAAGTTCAAGGGTAAGGCAACCGCGGTGGTGGTTACAGAGTCAGCTGCTGAACCTTCTACAGCTCCTATGCCTTCTACAACAACTGGTCCTTCCACTGAGACAACTGACATGCCACCATCTGCATCTTCTAGACCATCATCATCAGTACCAGTGATGGACTCATCCACTTATCCACTCACTGTGCTGCGAGTCTCCTGGACATTGGCGATGGCGAGTCACAACAACTGGATGCAGACAATCACTTCTAAGCTGTCTAACATATCCAGTGTTGTTGTAGCACAATCTTCTACCCCAGCAGTATCACAGGTCCCTCCGTCAGTGGAGGAAATATTGAAGAAGATTCTAGAGAACTAGAAGACCATTATGGATACACTGGTGGCACATGGGGGAGCCATTGAGGAGTTGGTAAAACAGGTGAAAAATATGAGGAAATCCCAGGCTTCAAAGAAATCAATGGAGAGATTGAGAAAGGAGGTGACAAATATTGCAGCATCGGGTGATTTACCGTTTGACCTACTAATGGAGACAGATCCATCAGTACCAGCATACCCATCATCATCGTCAACAGAGGCACCAGCTGGCCAGTTTGACGAGCCAGACCTTGCTGCCCACACTGCTGAGGAGATGCTTCAGTTGTTCGGCAACCCCGTTTTTCCCTAGCCAGATGATGATGAGATCCAGTTGGAGGAGCCCGAGGGTGGTGATGCTGCCAATCATCCAGAGACCACATATGGAGTTTTATTTACTCTCTACCCTTCCTTATTTTGATTTTGCTAAGCATTGAGGACAATGCTTATTTTTATTCAGGGGGTGGTCTATTTTGGTTGGTTTGATTTGATGACATTTGATGACATTGGCCTGTAATAACTTTAATAATCTTTTTATTTTATCCTTACTTTTTATTTCATTATGTATATATTTCTCCCTATCTTTTGATGTATATATTCTATTCCCCTTGGTTTGTATATTCATTTGCCTTACTTTTAGTAGTTTGTTTCATAGCTTTTTTGTTTTGTTTTCTTATTAGTCTAGCTTCTTATTTACTTCAATAGCTTCTTATTGATTTGGTATATTCTTTTTATGTTTAAGTGATCAATAAGCCTTTGGTTTTCTTAATGCCACGGTTCTTTCCAAAGGTGGGTTTTGTGTGAACCGGGTGGTTCTTCCCAACGATGGATGGCGTGACAATCTTCTTAAGGGATTGAGTCCATTTTTGATGTTTAGGTAAAAACAGTAGTATTAATGAATAAAAAAGGTCAAGCATGATTCACTGGGTACCAACGCACTTAACTATACGCTTATGGTTAAAGACAAGCTTTCAGAAAGATATGGCCCTAGTTAGTGACCTTGTGACTCTTGTGTTGACTTAGGCAATCATCGAGTGGTTTAGTTGAACCATTAGCAATTTTCAAGCTTGAATGCGGTTGTTGTGGGCCCTCGACTCTATTCTCTTTAACAATCCGGTTGTGTGAGAGGTGAGATATTTTGTTATAAGTCCAAGTACCCGTGCGAATGGTGTAGAACTTGCCCCGAATGTGTTTCTATGCGAAATTCTAAGTTTTGCTTGGCTTGAGAAGAGATTGTAGGCTCTTTTTGACGCGTTTTGAAACTTTTCATGGCCCATCAATGATGTTATACCTAGTTAACCCATTTGACCCTAAAGCTTTTTTCATTCGATAACTATGTTACAAGCCTTTACCCATTTTATAGTGACCCTCTCTTGGCATCCGAGCTTCCTCTAGTACTCATGAGAAACAAATGGCGAAAAAATAAGTTTGGGGGAGAGACGAGGAGTTTGAAAGTGGTATCAAGGAACAAAAAGAGAAAGAAATGAAGAAAAGGAAAGGCAAAGAAAAAGAGAATGAACAAAAGAAAACTGCAAAAAGAAAGTGAATAATGTGAAGGGTTGAAGGGATTCAAAAGAAAGAAAAAGTGAAAAGCATGGAGAAAACAAAGAAGGAGAATATGAATATCATGACCAAGAAAGAGTGATGTCAAGTCTCTCTAGTTCTCCTAAGGAAAAATAAAATGAATCAAAGATTCGTCAAACACATGAGTCAAAAAGAGAAAATGGAGTGCTTAAGGAAAGATGAACCCGTCCTATTCCAACATTTCCCACCTTAGTCCAAAAGCCTCCATTACATGCCCGAAAAGCCCTACGTGATTTCTAGCCGAGTAAGCTTACATTAGTGGTGATCTCTATGAGGTCCAAGCATATGGTACTTAGAGCCGTACTTGTGACATTCTTTTGAGAGTGATGAGCGAGCCTTTCACAAGTCATTGAATTGAGTGCTACATTCTTGAGTGAGATGAGCTTCCAGATAGTATAGGAGGAGGATTTTGGGATCCACAGTGACCTACATGAAAGTGAAAAACTTCATTGATGAATAAAGTCAACTTTTGATGCTTAAGTGTCACATTATAGCTATTTGTGCTTTAACATTCAAAACATGGCCTTGTTGATAATTCATGAGTGTGTGGGTAATTGTTGGTCCAAATTGACGTGTGTATTCAATTTAGGGCAGGTGAAATAGCTCGTTGTTTGTGGAGGTGGGAATTACCTTATTTGCTTGAGGACAAGAAAAAGCTTAAGTTTGGAGGAGTTGATAAGTAGGGTTTTTGATTGCTTATTTGCTCTCTTTGACTTACGTTTTAGCTCAAAAATGCTTAAAGGTATTCCCGAGAACTAATGAAATATGCTCTCTTGCAAGAATATTAAGAAATGAGCCAAAAAGATGAAAATCAACTCAAGAAGGAGTAAACTTGGACAAGGACTAAAACAAAGCAAAAAAGAGCTAAGTGCGGACCGCACAATATTGTGTGCGGCTGCAAACAATGAAGAACCACTAACAAATTTCCTTTGCAAAGTGCGGGCCACACAATTATTGTGTGGCCGCAGAAGAAGAGGTTCAGAGAGATGGAGGTTTGGGTCCCTGAAGAAGTGCGGATCGCACTATTATTATCACGCCCAAACCGATGGGCCGCGACGGGTGCCCGAGTCCTACCTGTCAAACACCCCTAAGCATGCGTCTAAGATATAAACCTGAATAACATCTCCTGACTCACGAGAATAATATACATGAAGGAAACCTGCCCAAAAAGGCATACATACATATACGTGCAACATACGTAGGGCGAGCCAACAAGGCTGCTATAGACAACTATATACCTCAAAACTGGAAGCCGGCAAGGCCATATACTATCCAACTAGACATACTGTCTACAGACCTCTAATAGAGATATAACTGTACAAAGACGGGACTAAGCCACGTCATACCTATGTATATCTACAAACGTATCGTACCAAGATCAAAAGCAGCTCCGGATCAAGTGGAGCACGCCAACTCTCACTGATTAAGGATCCTAAGAAGGGGGACCGTCAGCTTGCCTACCTACACCTGCGGACATGAAATGCAGGCCCCGTGAAATAGGGCGTCAGTATGAAAAATGTACTGAGTATGTAAGGCATGAAAACCAGTACATAAAAGACATAGATGAAACATGGAATAAAGAAATCCATTTGTAAGTCTGAATAACCTTATAAATTCTGAAACATTATAATGTTATGCACGTGCATATAAATGTCGTGCAATGCATAGGTCTGTACGTACATAACAATCATCAAGCCTCTGAGGGTATCCCATCATATCATTTCAGCCACTGTGGGAAACATCATCATCGCGTATACCAGCTGATCAGGTGGTGATGCGTATATAACGCCGTAACCTTGTCACATATCCCATATACATATATACACATATATACGCGTATATAATAACGTCTGATTCATGGGTAAATGCACACGTATAAATGAATGCAATGCATGAGAAGTATATCAAGAAAATCCTTCGGAGGGTCATAAGACCATTATGCCTTTAATTAATATCAGGCGACCTGTGCATAATCATTTGCAGAAGAAACTGTCATTATTAAACAGAGTATATTAAGTATGGATGAGGGGAGCAAGGAGTATGCCAAGAAGATATGTAGATTGTGCGATGTGTTTTATAAACTTTTACAACTGCAGGCTTAATCAATTTTACAAGTATGTTATGCATCTTCCAAAATAGAATAAACTAATACACCTAACAATGTCGAGAGATCCAATGAATGAGCTATAATTGTTACAAGAAAATAGAAGAATGAATATTCATTTATGCCTTTTTGCTCAGATATGGCAAGATAAAGCAGTGATAGAACTAAGTTTTCCTTCCTAAATGGGGATAAAAAATATAGACACCTCTAGTATTTCTATTAATATAGTCATTTATAAAAATTGCGTATTTTACTCGTTTCATTTGTATTATTTGGATCATGCCAAAAATAAGGAAGGGATAGTCTTAACATACCTAGAGTAGGAAAAAATTCGTATATTATTCTTGGAAAAGATTGTACCGTACTCCTTTAGAACATCAAAATTTTACGTTGCTACGGTTTTAACAATTCTCGTTGGAATTGTTTCATCTGTTCTTGGGTGTTATGAATTAGGAGAAAGACTTATAATTCACCTTTTTATTCTATCTGACCAAATGAGCTAAGATTTAAAAGAGACAAAGCCTTAAAGAGACTAAAACTTGCTCATAAATTTTCAGTGTTACACGTTACTCTCATTTGGTAGCCACTAAGCTAATATAACTACTTAGTCATATATCCTAATAGTGGTCTATTTCCACGTGGGGAGTGGGGTGGGATTATAAATCTTTACCCACTTATTAGGTAATGTTTCGTTACCCGGTAATTAACCAATTATCTGTATAATTAAGAATTATCTTAGTCTACTTAAAATTCTACTTATTTTTTATCCACTTTATACATTATTCTATCATGGTCATACGGTACCTTGTATGGTACTAGTCCGTAAATATCGGGTATTATCGCTCGACCTGTATTTTATCCCAAATTGGCCACTTTCAACGAAACTCATTTTCTTTAATTCATGTACCCTTCATCCTTCATGACACTTACTTATCGCTTGTTATAAATAACATAAATACATTAACCTCAAGATAATCTCATCCCCGAGTTTACATCGATTAACTGAAGACGAAACTTTTAACGTACGAAAATGCGAGATGTAATAATTATTGTGCGACCGCAGAGTTCAAAAGTGCGGCCGCACTCAGAAATGTGCGGTCCGCATAATCTGAAGAAGTGCGACCACATTCCAGAATTGTGCGGTCGCAGAAGTCCATCTTGTCAAGTCATCTTCAAAGTGCGGACCGCACACGAAATTGTGCGGCCGCAGAACCTCCGCAGGAAAAATTTTGTCCGATAATTTCAGCTGGGTATAAATAGATTTTTTTGTCAAATTTAGGTTAAGTTTGAACACCTGAAAGTAGATAGTCGTTTTTCCTTTACTGTTTTGGGTAACTTTGTAATAGTTTATCATTTTAACATTAGATTTGTTTCCCTTTATCATCTATTATGAGTTTAATCTTATTTTCTTCCTTAGTTTCTTCAATTTTCTCTATGGGTAGCTAATTTCTTAGCTAGGGTTGTGACCCAACCCTGGGTGCCTAATGGGTGATTGATTTAGGGGTTGTTTGTGATTGGGTGTATGATATTTAGCCTAGTTCTTGCTTGAATTTAAGAATTAATGATTGCAAACATTGATTCATGCCTTATTTAGTCTCTACTTGAGAAAGAGAGACTAATTCTAGGAAAACTTGGCTAACAAGAAATTAGGGTGAACTCAAGAAATTGATAGCCCCAATTAAAGGGTTGAATCTAGAGATAGTAAGACCCGACTTGAGCATCTATCACTAGTTTTGTGAATTACCCATTTGGACTTGAGAAAACCAAATTGGAAAAAACCCACTCAAACTACCGAGAGGTATAGAGTGGTTAATCGCGTGTGATTGCTATAACATATCCCGACCAACCAAACATTCCCTAAAACTCTCAATCCGTTAGGCAACCAACTAGGTGGAAGTCACAACCCTAGATCTTTTATAAATTTGAAAAACAACAATACCAAAAATATTGTTCCTTAGCTTTTCATTTACAAACAATAGTATACATTTTAGAAGTAAAAAGAAACAACCAATTATGTGGAAGTGCAATTTGAGCACGTCATATACCTAGTATAGAAATATACCTAATCCAATATAAGCTCTTTGTGGAATAGACCCCGACTCACGTTGGGTAATTATAATTGTATCGACCGCTTCAAAATCCCAATCAGTTGTGCAAATTTGGGCGACATCACATTCGCGATGAAGGAATTGGGCTGGGGTGATTTTTTGTCTACGCGCGAGAAGGAGCTAACGATCGCAAAGCTCTAGGCCACTAGCCTTCACGTTAGCGTGAAGAGGTTCGCGTTCGTGAGGGTTGGAAGAGCTTGGGGTGGTGGCACACTGTTGGTCTTCGCGTTTGCGAAGAAGCCCTCGCATTCGCGTTCGCATTCGCGTAGGCCAGGCTAGGCAAGCCTTCTCGTTCCATAGGCTCTTGTCGCGTTCGTGATGTAAATTTTTTCAGCCCTTGGCCGCTTTGCCTTCGCGATCGCGAAGAAGGAAAATCTGGGCAGTGACTTGTTTTTAAAAAGAGACTTAGGTTATTTTTTCTCATTTTCATTTCCCTTGGCCGACTTTAGAGCTCTCGGAAGGGGATTTTTATCTAACATCATAAAGTAAGTAATCTTTACCCAATGTGAGTTTAATACATAGATTATGGGTAGATTTTTATATTTTAAATTATGGAATTGAGTAGAAATTATATATTGGCGTTCGTGAGTTATGGGTAACTCTTATTTACAAAAATTTCCGAAACCCGGGCACGTGAACCCGAGGGTGAATTTCAGGAATCTTCTAATTAGGGTTGGGTGATTAATCTAATAGTTAAATTATAAAATTTTGAGCATATATTAGTTAATTTATAAAACATTTGGCTATTTTCGAATTTGCGTGGCACCGATATGAGGCTTTAGTGTGAATTGTAGACCGGGAAGGGAACTTGAAAATAAGGTAAGTCTCTTGCCTAACCTTGTAAGAGGTAATTTTCGCCGTAGGTGCTATAATTGATTGTTTTCTAATAATATTGGGTGCTATGTGCGCACGATGTGACGAGAGTCCGCATGTAGCTAAAAATCATGCTTATGTGTAGGTAGTTTTTAGGACCCTACCATGTATTACTTGCATTATTTGTACTAAACTTCTTAGTTTAAATACTTGAACTGTATTTGATATTGGATAAATGATTTTTAAGGACTGAGCTTCATAACTTTGAGTTTCGGCAGATTACTTGATCGTTAGTGGATATTATGCCTCCTTGAGTATTATTCTTGTAGTAGCCGTTAATCGGAGTTCGTAGAATATTCTCCCATCCTGTGGAAATAGATGCATCTATGGTTCGCGTTGGTCGACCCTCAACAGTGTACACACTATTCTGGATTGGGTCGTACGACCTCAGCATAAATCGTGCGTGATAATGCTCAAAGTCTGATTATACTTGATATTTCTTCCATGACTTGAGAATTTATAATTTTTCGATGGCTCTCCTTTGTTGAAATCAGTATGTTATAATTAAAGACTCTAACTGATATTTAGTTAAAGAACCACTTATTTATTGTTCATTAATTCGTCATTATTGATGTAGTACCTGCCTATGTGTAATTAATGCACTCTATTTATTGACCCTTAGTAAGTGTCGATGTCGACCCCTCGCCACTACTTCTTCGAGATTAGACTATATACGTACGGGGTACATGTTGCTTATGTACTCACGCTACTCTTCTGCACTAATCGTGCAGGGTCTGAGACAAGTGCATTTGACGGTCATTCAGGCGCATACCCCGCTACCTAGAGACTTAGTGGTGAGCTTCTCTCTATGCCCGTTCTGCAGCGCCCAGAGTCTCCTTGTTGTATTTATTTTTTGTTGATCTTACTCCAGACAGTTGTATATGAGGTTTTGTGTATTCTACTAGTTTGCTCATGCACTTTTGACACCGAATTTTGAGAATATTCTAGTAGACATTTTATAGTTTGGAGTATTAAGTTAACTATTTTACTCTTTCGTTATTTTGTGCTTTATTTTATTATAATTTCCAATTAATTGTTCTCTTATTAATGATAATAATTACTTTAAAAATATTAAAAAGAACAATTACATGGCTAGTTCACTTTGGGCTTGCCTAGCATCGACGTTGGGTTTCATCACAACCTATAATTGAAATTGGATCGTGACACTAAACGTTGATTTTATTTTGCATGAACAAGGACACTTAATATCCTTTTCTTTTGTTTTTTCGCATTGCTTACTTTATATACTAAACATTTTCATAATATTTAAGTGAGGTGTGCCATTAGGGAATAAGACAAGAATTTATACAATTAACTTCATTTACTAAGGGGTATAATTAAGCTATCAAAAGAAGGAGAACATTTTACTAGGATCAAAGGGGCTATTTAGGGATAATTTACAATTATAGGTTGGTAAAAATTTAGACTCATGTGACAAGAGAAAAAAAATGACCGACAATCATTTCCTAACTTGAGAACATCATAGGATTTCACACAATTTCAATACTCAATATGAAAGCATAAGCTAGAAAAAAAATTCAAGCATAACTCTATGACTCTCAGAGAAAGTCTTCATATAAAGGTTTTGAACGTTCTTTTAAATTCTTTTTTCAAGTTTATTCTATAAAATGCTAGTTAAAAAAATAGCTACTCAGAAATAACCATAGAAAAAGAAAACCTAATAAACTATTGCTCTACTATTAACTAAGTGACTGCTAAATATTAAGAAAGGAAGAAATACATTAAAACTGTCAAGTGGATACAAAATTAAAATTTAATGAATAATCACTAAAATAAACTCCTTCCCTACACTTGTGATCATGCGTTGGTCCTAATACACATATAGGGTGTAGGGGAAGTTTTAGAAGTTGTCATAACAGTAGTGACTCCATCCTCTGGCCTCAAGCCAATAGCAATGTCGCCAGACAGAGTAACAATGTAACGACCCGATCTGTTGTTTTGAGCCCTACCGCGGTGTTCAGCGGTACGAGGCCATGAGCAGCTTCGTTTCAGGTGTTATGACTTGTAGGTATGGTCGGAATTGAATTTCAGGAAGTTTAGAGCCTACTAAGATTGGATTTTTGAGTAAATGACCTCAGAATCAGAATTAGAATTTGAAGGTTCCAGCAGGTTCGTATGATGATTTCGGACTTGAGCGTATGTTCGGATCGGGTTTTGGATGACCCGGGAGCATTTCGGCGCATATTGTAGAAGTCAGTATTTTAGAAGAAATTTCATAAGTCTAGGTTGAAGTGCATATCAGTTATATTGATGTCCGTTTGGGATTCAGAATCTGAGAATAGCTCCGTATGGTGATTCTGGAGTTGGGAGAGCTATCGGAAGTGAATTCAGAGGTCCATAGGTTATTTTGAAGTCATTTGGCTAAAGATAGAAATTTGAAAGTTTTTGAGAAATCCGACTGGAAGTGGAAATTTTGATATCAGGGTCGGAATGTGATTCCAAAAGTTGGAGCACGTCCGTAATGTTGAATGCGACTTGTGTGTAAAATTTGGGGTCAATCGGGCGTGATTTGATAGGTTTCGGCATCGAATGTAAAAGTTAAAAATTTCAAAGTTCATAAAGATTGAATTGTGATGCGATCCATTCTTTCGATGTTATTTGATGTGATTTGAGGCCTCGGGCAGGTCCGCATTATGTTTTGGAACAGGTTGGTGTAATTGGACGGGGTCCTAGGTGCCTCTGGTGGATTCCGGGTGGTTAACGGATCAAATTTGAAGTTGAGGAGGAGCTGAAGTTGCTGGTGTTTGGTGTGACCGCACCTGCGAGGCTTTGGCCGCAGGTGCGGAGCCGCAGGTATGACTTTGGTGTCGCAGACGCGGGAGTGACTGGCTTGGCTAGGGGTGCAGGTGCGAGGCTATTTTCGCACCTGCGAAGGCGCAGATGCGGACGAGGGAGCGCAGGTGCGGAGCCGGCAGGGGAATGAGGAAGCCGCAGGTGCGAGAGTTTGGTCGCACCTGCGGGCTCGCAGGTGCGGGCGAAGTCACCGCAGGTGCGGAAGGACTGGAGGCAGTGTGTATTTTTAAGACGGGATTTGGCCATTATTCTCCCATTTTCATTTGGTGTGGCGATTTTGGGGAGCTTCAAGGGAGGATATTCATCCAACAACTTTAGGTAAGTGATTTCTTCCGATTATTGAGTTAAAACACTTGGATTATACGTAGATTAGACATGAAATTGGTGGGAATTTGGGATTTTTGAACAAAGACCTAGAATGTGTATTTTTGGATTTTAACCACGAATTTGACCATGAAATTAGAGAAAACTATATATTTGAGTTAGTAGCTATGGGTAATCATTATCTTCGAAAATTTTCGGAATCGGGGCACGTGGGCCTGAGGGTAATTTTGTCAACTTTCCGAGAGGAGTTGGGAATTTATATAAATTAAATTGTTATAAGTATTAGAGTATATTTTCATTGGTTTGCCATTATTTGGCTAGCTTGGAGCGTTGTGCATTGATTTGAGTCATCGGGAGGTCTTGGAAGTCGGTTATGGAACTTCAGAGCGAGGTAAGTCTCCTTTCTAACCTTGTGAGGATGAATTGTCCCCATAGGTAAACTAATTAAATATGTGCTACTATTTGTGAGGGCTACGTACACACGAAGTGACGGGAGTCCGTGCGTAGCTACTATTATGCTTATGTCCGGGTAGTCTAGGACCCGAAAGCATGTTTTATTTGCCGTACTTGTAACTTTTCTGACGAATTTCAAAATGTTTAAACCTTATCGAACTTGACAAATGAATTTCTAGAAAAATATTTAAATACTATCTTTGTGACCATTAAAAGCGAAATTGTCATTTCTTGGGTAGTGGTTTCCCGATATAGACGGGATGGACTGTTTGAATGTGTATGCTTATGTGTGACCGTTTAGCAATTTATATTCCACGAGCAGGGTGATTCATTTCCACCACTCTTATGGTATCGAGTCGTTCGCCTCGGAAGGAATTATGTACCACACTCTCATAGGAGCGGGCCGTACGCCACGACAGGTTAATAGATGCATCTATGGTTTGCGTCGTTCGACCCTTCGGCAGTGCAAAGTTTACTTTTATGTTGGATCAGGCCGTTCGCCTCGGTATTTCCTATATATATACATCATCCCCATGGAATCGTGCGAAATATTTGGCAAAAATCCAGTTCATCTGAGGGTTTCTCCCCCTGATTTGGATTATGACAACCTCTTTGATGAAATCCACTAAATATATTTATATGCTTCGGTTACGGAGGGAACTTGCTAGTAGAGAGTTGAGTAAATTGTAAGGAAATTGTACCACGCAATCTATACTTGTATGTATTATGTATTTACAGTGCTTTATATTAGTTCATTTCTTTAGTGCACTTGATATTAATTTGACCTCTAGTAAGTGTCAAAGTCGACCTCTCGTCACTACCTCTTCGAGGATAGGCGGGATACTTACTGAGTACATGTTGTTTTCGTACTCATACTACACTTACTGTGCATTTTTATTGCACAGGTACATTCATAGCTAGTGTCCCTGCTTGACACAGTAATATGGCTGATCTGGAGACTTAGACGAGTTGCACCATCCGAATACGACCCGGCCGGCAGAGTCTTCCTCAGATGTATTGTATCTTACTTTAAATTCTTTGTCCAGTTTGTATTCAGGACAAGTATTGTAGTACATGTATAATTCCTAAAAAAATTTCTCATGCACTTGTGACACCGGGTTCTGGGACAATTATGGGATTTATTCACTATTTAAATTTGTTAAGATATTATTGTTTACTCAGTGGAAGTTCGCTAATTATTATTTAAGAAACTGAAAAAGGAATGATTTCGAGAATTTTAAAATAAAAATTTAATTTATTTATTAAGTATTGACTTGCCTGACAGTGAAGTCCGACACCATCACAATTGTAATGGGTTTTAGGTCGTGACAAGCAACAACAGAAGTAGTAGCAACTGCTAGTAGTGAAGGATCATATACAATATGAGGTGAAGCAGTGATCGTATCCTTGGTAGCAGTCTCGGTCTTTATCAAATCAACATTAGTCTCCCCTTAACTCTCAACTCCACTGGTAGAAGTCTGGTCAAACAAGTGACGCTCTTCCTTGTCCAATGAAAAATGTATCATGATAACACTAAGGCGAGTAGCCATGTCTCTCTCAGTCACCAACAATATATGTATTAGCATACGTTTCATCCATGTTAGTTCTTGCTTTGTGAAAGCCTTCAACTTCTCTTTATCAAGGTTTTTTATAGTAATAATGTCTATCTTTTTACGAGAAATAATTTCATTTCATCACCAGGTTCTTTCAGAATATTCAAACTCATTATGTACTTGGTCAGTATATTATCAAAGAACAATCGTAACTGATGGTTACTTAATGTTGGATCCATCTCTCTATACATCAAGACTCTCACGTTCACAATCCTTTTAGTTACCAATGTATATATAATGATGACTCTTTCAAACATCACATGAGTGTTGACCGCATAGGGAATGAGCCTATGACATTCAAAGGAAAGATATGACCTAAATTTTCTTGCTATGGATTTGATTGTTACCTCGTTCAACTGTTGCTAATCAACGCAAAGCCTAAGAGTACCATATTTATTTTCACAAATAAAACATGATCTCCCTAAGAGAAACACTGGATAGATGAAATATTTCTCAAGAAGTTCTTGCAAATGAGCCTTCAACTCTTTAAATTCAGTTGGAGCCATTCTATAAGGAGTGATAAAAATAAGAGCAGTTCCAGGAACAAACTCTATAGGTAAGTCAATCTTCCTTTCTGGAGGCAACCCGGGAAGTTCATCAGGAAATACATCATGAAAGTCGCATACGGTTGGTATGTCCTTAAGACTTTGACTCTCCAATGGTGTATCGACTATATGACCAAGATAGGCATCACAACCCTGGTGAATCAGCTTTCTTGCCAAGACCTGTAGAAGTAATATCAAATGTCAATGATATTTCATCTAGAACAGCTATGTGTGAATATCCATGAGTTCTAAGATATTCCTGCTTCAACCTAGAATAAACCAACGCATGATACCTATTGAGCCAAATTTTACCAACAATAACATCATAATCTTGAAAAGACATTTCAAACAAGTATGCAGGGAAAACTATATTCTAACAATACGGCCGGTCGTTATGAGAGTTATATCCATGTTTCTTCTATGTCTGCTTCTTTTGTGCTTTACAACTGTATTATGTTTTGCGGGTTGGTTGGTTTGGGTTCAGAGTGGTTTCGGAGTGAATTGAGACACTTATTCTCTTAATTGGAAGCTTAAGTTAGAAAAGTCGACCGAATGTCGACTTATGTGTAAACGGCCTCGGATTTGAATTTTGATGGTTACGTTAGCTCCGTTAGGTGATTTTTGTCTTAGGAGCGCGTCTGTAATGTGATTTGGAGGTTCGTAGTAGAATTAGGCTTGAATTGACGAAAATTGGATTTTTTGGCCGGTAGTGGAAATTTTGATATCGGAGTCAGATTGGGTTTTCGGAAATTGGAGTAGGTTCATGGTGTCATTGTTTGACTTGTGTGTAAAATTTGAGGTCAATCGGACGTGGTTTGGTGGGTTTCGACGTCGTTTGTGAAATTCAAAAATTTAGAACTTCTTTAGGCTTGAATCCAGTGTAATTTGGTGTTTTATGTTGTTTTGAGGGATTCAAAGGTTTGACTAAGTTCATATGATATTTTGGGACTTGTTGGTATGTTTGGTTGAGGTCCCGAGGGCCTCGGGAGAGTTTCGGGTAGTTAATGGATCATTTTTGGGCTTTGGTTGATGGCTGATATATGCTGGTGTGATTCTTCTGGTTTCCTTCATCTGTAAAAATTGAGGTCATGGTCGAGGTCATGATGGAGGTCATGATCGAGGCCATGATCGAGGGCAGAATCGAGAGGGCTGGACCGAGGGCAGCCTGGACAGAAACTTTAAGTTATAAAATAAGGGGACTTCATCACATTTTCCATTTTTGATGAATTGGAGCTTGGGGAGATGCGATTCTTAAGAGAGTTTTCAAGGAAAAACATTGGGGTAAGTGATTCTTACTTGGTTTTGGTTAAATACCATGATTATGTCTATAATTTCATCATCTAATTTGTGATTTGGGGTGAAAAATTAGGGAAAAAGAGGAAGTGTTCTTGAGATGAATTTTTGAGGTTTTGAATTGGATTTTGTTATAGGATTTGAGTAAATTTGGTATGGTTAGACTTATGAATGAATGAACTTTCGGGTTTTGTGACTTTCGTCGGGTTTCGAGACGTGGGCCCGGGTTGAGCCAATTTCATATTTTGGGCTATATTGTAGTAGTTTTCTTGTGGAATTGATACTTTTAGCCTATATTGATTATCTCGTACTGTTTGTGGCTAGATTTGGTGCATTTGGAGACTGATTCAAGAGGCAAGGGCATTTCGGAGTAGGATTTCTGTGTGCTTGAGGTAAGTAACAATCTTAAATCTGGTTTAGAAGGTATGAAACCCCGAGCATTGGTATGATGTGAATACTTGGAGGTGACACACATGCTAGGTGATGAGCGTGTGAGCGTGCACCGCGAGGGATTGAGACTTGGTCCATCCCATGAGACTGTAAAGTCGAATAACCCATTATTATTACCTATTTTGTTTTCCTTGTCTTTGGGAATTTGATTGCCTTTCATGTTAGAAATCATGCTTAGGCCATATGATATCACTGTTGGGATCCACATCGGTCGTGTACCTATTGAATTGACTGCTAATTGCTATCTTGTACTCAGTCACAGTCTTACTTGTGTGTTATATCTTTGTTCCATCTCATTTCTTGTTGATACTTGTTATATTCTGTGAGCCCGAGCGGCTATAGAGGTTAGTGACTGAGATAGAGCTTGATTGTCGAGTTGTGAGCTATGTGAGGTATATGGATCGGGTTGCACGCCGCAACAAGCTTTATGGCTATATATATATATATTATGGACCGGATTGCACGCTGCAACAATACTGGATCGGGCTGCACGTCTCAGCAGTATAGCGCTTGGGATAAAGGAGCCCCTCCGGAGTCTGTACACCCCCAGTGAGCACATGTACCTATTGAGAGTGTGTATTTAGGGCTGAGAGGTGAGACTACGAGTTGTTGCGATGAGTTAAGTGACTGCTGCCTTGAGAGGTTGTACTTGCTTTTATTTATTGTTGCACTTAGTTGTTATCTGTTATTGTTGTGAAAATTTCTAGAATAATCATATATGTTTTACTTTACCTCGAACTGGTTGACTTAAACTACCGGATTTGAAAGCACGTTCACTCTTTACTGAAACCTTTTGAAATGAACTGTAATTACATAGCCCGTCACTGCTTCTCAGTTCCTTATTTAATTATGTTACTTGCTGAGTTGGTTGTACTCATGCTACACCATGCACTTCATGTGCAGATCCAGGTGTGTACGGTTCTGGCGATCACTAAGTTCGTGCGTGAGCTGATTATCAGATACTTACAAGGTAGCTGCCGGTGTCCGCAGTCCTTGTTTCTCCATTCTTATTATCTTTTCTCTCTTGTACTAGCATTTGGCACAGACTGTAGTAGACACTATTTCAAGAATGGTTGTTAGATGCTCATGACTTAGTGACACCCTGATATTGGGCTATTATCCTGTGCTTGTGTTTTTAGGTTTTTACCCCGCTGTTATGTAAAGCTTCGGTTAGTTTAAATACTTTAGCTCACTTTTGTTATATATTGAAAGCATATTGAGAATGACGGCTTTCCTAGTTCCACGATATGCGTCATCACGACACGTTAGGTATTTGGGTCGTGACATATATTTTGAATCATGAGTGGACAATCTTGATAAATCTTGTTAACAACAAACTGATGGCCTAAAGGACTCATGAAAAGCACATCAAAGTCAATTCTCATAAATTTCACATTATCAAAAAATGCAAGCGATGGGAAAACATAAGAGTCTGTGATCCACGTCCAATCCGCACTCAATAGTGAGTGGAAACAGTCGTTGGAATAATAGTACCCAACAAGAATCGGGGTCAAGTTTCACAGGGAGTTTAATATGGGTGTTAGGGGTATACACTTGACGAAAGCAAATCAACTAGATTGCACTTCCAAACAAAGAGTTTTATTTTGAATTCTAATTATACTAAAACAATTTTAAGTTAAGAGAATAAACTAGAAAGTGAATGATTGTTTTTGGTGTTTTTCCAAATAGTTAAGAAGCCTAGGGATGTGACCTTAACCTAGGTGTTCATCTACTAGGCTAAATGCGTTAACACTTGTTATGTTGATTGGGTGTTTTATAGCTCTCAACTCTACGTTACCCACTCAATACCTCTCGGTCATAGAGTAATTTTCCCAATTTGATTTTCTCAAGTCCAAATGGGTATCAAGCTAAATAGTTGATATGAGCTCAAGCTATCTCTAGTTCGAACCTTTTAATTAGGCTAATCAAACCCTCAATCCCAATTCCTTGTAGACAAGTTATCCTAGACTAGGTCCATCTCTCACAAGTATACCCCAGATGTTGGGTGTTGATTATTTAGACTAGGTCCATCTCTAAAATTAAAGCATAAACTAGGCTAAATAATCAACACCCAACAATAAGCAAGCATTAAATTAAATACCCATAAGGTTTACACACTAGGGTTGGGTCACAACCCTAATAAGAATCTAGCTACTCATAGTGAAATATGGAGAAAATAAAGAAGAATACTAATTAAACTCATAATATCAAATTAAAATAATAAAACATTATGTTTAAACCCCAATATTGCCACAAACTTCCTAAAATAGAAAAATACAACGGCTACAACAGCTCAAACTTCGAAATTCGACCTAAAAATAGGATTATCGTCTACTTATAGTGACCCAAAATTCACCGAAAAAAATTTCCCTCGGGAGGTTCGGTAGTCGCACAATTCTATGTGTGGTCTGCAAATTGCTTTAACTTGCAAGGAATTGGATTCTGCAGCCACACAATTTTGGTATGCGGCTGCAAAGCATCTTCTACGGCCGCACAATTCTTGCGTGGTCTGCACTTCAAGCAAGTCTTCAGGTGTTGGTTGTTTATACACTCTCTGAACTTTGAATCATTTGTCAGTGCATACCTTATTCTGCGGCCACACAAATCATGTGTGATCCGCAGATCAGCTAAAACTCTGCTGGACTTCTTCACTTGTTCTGTAACCGTAAAGGGAATTTTGCGGTCCGCACTTTCTTTTGCGAACCGCACTTCTTAACTTATGCGCTCCTTCTTTCCTTGTGATTCGGAATACTGCTTTATGAGTCGTATTTAATCATGAGAGCCCAAACTTCTAATATTCCTGCAATTTTCACACTTTCATTAGTTTTGGGAACATAAATTAATACTTTCGGACTAAAACAAAAAGCAAAAAAGATGCTAGTAAGTGATCAAAATCCACATTTATCAGTTTGCAGATCCATGATCAAATTATGTAACAATAGATATGCCAAATAAGTGAAATTTACCAACAATCACGTACCGACCATCTTGATCATCTCTTTGTCGTATAGAATAGACTAACGCAACAACTCTTGACCCCCTAGCCTGATTAGCACAACTTGAACCTGTTTCTTATATGTTTCTAGATCTTGCACCTCTAATTGCTAGAGAATGATTAGTGACATGCTTTTGAGTTGATCCCTCCATGTGTGTAGAAGAAAGAGAATTAAGAGTAGACAATCATTCATTTTATGATCCAGATTTCCATAGTTAAGCACCATAAGCTCTTCGGCAAGTACTATACTAATTTCTTCCACACATTATGCATAAATGGGTATATGAGTCTTGCCTTGACCATAACTAGAAGTACTAGCCGTAGAGAAACTTGATTTATTTTTCTTATAATGTAATGATTTTTAAGCACTTTCAATCTTGAAAGAGTCAAACTTTCCCTTCTTGGATGAACTACTATAATATGAATTAGCCATTTTAAACTTATTTTCTCTCTACTAGCCTCTTCCATGTCAATTCCTTCCCAGGAGAGCAGCTGAAACTAGCAGAAAACCTCAAGTCTGCAAGATTGCCACATATTTTTGGAAGAACCATTCAAACCTTCCCAATCTTCTGCACTTGTCTCTTTCATTAGTAATAATACCTCAAACATAATGAGAAATCATGAGAAACGTTTTTTGATACACTTACTTTCTTGCCTTAAATTCAAAAACTCCTTTTCTTTACATCACAATAGACATTGGGACATATTTCGTACGAAATGCTTTCACAAAGTCATTCCAAGTAAGCACCAGAGGTTTTACTTTTGCATTTTCCATATTTATCCACCAATCACATCCATCTTTTTGTAAAAGAGAGACATCATACTTAAAATTGGGAACATTTGTACACTCAAGTTGTTCAAAGAATCTTTTCATGCGCCCAAGACATCGTTCATCTTCCATGGGATCAATAGTTCTTTCCTATTCAACTCCTCATATTTCCTCATATTCTCAAAATTCATTCATCAAGATATCATCCCAGTCAAGTGACAAAAAAATTTAACCATCTACAGAAATGGAGGAGTCATAATTCATTTCATCAGGGTCAGAATCGTCCGTCCAAGTGAAAAAAAAACTTAGCCATTAGCTAAATTGGATGAGTCATAATAGAACTATGACACCTTGATCTAGGGTTATTGTCTAATTCAGATTCACTAGTATGAGGATGATTGAGTATTATAATAAGCTTGACTTTCATTAATAGCCTTAATAGCTCTATTTGAAGAGGATGCCATATTTATTTCCTGTAGAAGAGAAGATCACATTGCATTATGGACATGTTTATGATACATATGCACAACGAATGCAACAAATTATTTTAAACATATATACAAACAATCATAATTTCGAAGTCATTTTAAAGAAAGGAAATAACAAAAAGTTGTAACGACTTGACCGACTGTTTTGAGCTCTAGCATGTCGTTCGTCAGTTCGAGACCTTGAGTAGCTTCACTTTACATATAGTTGATTTTGATTTTTTAGAACTTCAAAGTTGATTTGGAAGAATAATTGTCAATTCAGAAGCTTTAAGTTGGAAGAGGTGACAAATATTTGAATTTTGAGTAAACGACCTCGGAATTAGGATTTGAAGGTTCCTATAGGTTCGTAAGGTGCTTTTAGACGTGGACGTATGTTCGGAAAGAGTATCAGGTGGTAGAGAATGTTTCAAAGCTTATTATCGAAAGTTTGCATTTTTTAAGGTTTTTGAATTTGCTAAGTTTGACTTGGAGTATACTTTGATGTTATTGGACTCCCGACAGTGTTTTCAGGACCTTGAATAGGTTCATTTCCAGTCTGTGCGGCTTCACCCGCACCTGCGGCTGCCTAGCCGCAGGTGTAGTCGCACCAGAACTGGTGCACCAGCAGCTCAATTTGAGCTTGGACTCGACTCGCGCGACGTTCGAATGGCATCCGGGCTCCCAAGGCCCAGTCCAAACATACCAACAAGTTCAAAATCATAAGACGGACTCGCTCGAACCTTCGGAATGCCCGAAACAACATTAAAACTAAGAATCACACCCTAAAACCAATTGAATTAAACTTATGAACTTTAAGTTCTTCAATCTACTTCCAATGCGCCGAAACGTACTTATACTACTCGGAATGATACCAAATTTTGCGTGGAAGTCTTAAATTCCATTAAAGAACTATTCCTAGTCTTGGAATTCCGTTTGGACCTTGATATCATCAAAACACGTTCCAAACCACATTTATAGGACTTCTAATACCTTCAAGAATCAAACATTCACTATTTGGCGCCGAAACACTCCCGGGTCATCCGAAACCCGTTCCGAACATACGGACAAGTCTGAAATCACCATAAAAACCTATTGGAACCGTCAAATCCCAATTCTGAGGTTGTTTACCCAAAATGTAGACTGAAGTCAAACTTAGCCTTTTAAGCCAACCTTAAGGAACCAAGTGTTCCGATTTTAACTCAAACTCTCTCAAATCTCGAACCAACCATCCCCGCAAGTTATAAATAAGTAAAAGCAAGTACGGGAAGTCTCATTTAAGGGCACAGTATTCTAGAAAGAAAAATGACCGGTCATGTCGTTATATTCTCCACCTCTTAAACAAACATTCATCCTCGAAGGGATCTAGAATCATACCTGGAGTGCTGAAAAAGTGTGGATATCTGCTCCGCATGTCCTCCTCAGGATCCCAAGTCACCTCCTCAACTGGTTGACCTCTCCACTGGACCTTCATTACGGAAACCCTCTTGGATCTCAACTGGAGATCCTGCCTATCAACAATAGTAATTGGCTCTTCTTCGTAGCCCAATCTCTCGTCTAGATGGATGGTACTGAAGTCTAACACATGAGCTAAGTCGGTGTGGTACCTCCGGAGCATGGATATGTGAATAATTGGATGAACCCCCGATAAGCTGGGAGGTAGATCAAGATCATAAGCAACCTCCCCAACTCGCCTCAATACCTCAAATGGACCTATAAACCTTGGGCTCAGCTTGCCCTTCTTCCCGAATCTCATAATACCCTTCATCGGCGAGACTTTCAAGAGAACTTTCTCATCGACCATAAATGCTACATCACGCGCCTTCTGATTCGCGTAACTCTTCTGTCTGGACTGTGCTGTGCGAAGTCTCTCCTGAATCAACCTTACCTTCTCTAAGGCATCCTTTACCAAATCAGTACCGTATAACTTAGCCTCGCAGGCTCAAACCATTCGATGGGAAAATGACATCGCCGACCATATAAAGCCTAAAATTGAGCCATCTCAATGCTGGACTGATAATTGTTGTTGTAAGCGAACTCTTCCAAGGGAAAGAATTGATCCCACTGCCCTCCAAAGTCAATCACACATGCTCTGAGCATGTCCTCCAATATTTTAATTGTCCGCTTCGACTGCCCGTCGATCTGTGGATGGAATGTTGTGCTGAGCTCTACACGGGTGCCCAACTCACTCTGTACGGATCTCCAGAAATGCGAGGTGAACTGAGGACTTCTATTTGATATGATGGACAGAGGCACACTTTGCAACTGAACTATCTCCCGAATGTAGATCTGGGCCAACCTCTCTGAAGTGTAAGTAGTGGCTACTGGAATGAAATGTGCTGACTTGGTCAACCTGTCAACAATAACCCAAACTGCATTGAACTTCCACAAAGTCCGTGGCAACCCAACTACGACGTCCATGGTGATGCGCTCCCACTTCCACTCAGGTATAGTCATCTGCTGGAGTAAGCCTCCTGGCCGCTGGTGCTCATGCTTAACCTGCTGGCAATTTAGGCCTCTAGCTACGTGCTCCACTATGTCTTTCTTCATCTGCCACTACCAATAATGCTGCCCCAAGTCATGATACATCTTCATAGCACCTGGATGAATAGAATATTGTGAACTGTGTGCCTCCTCTAGAATCCTCTCCCTCAGGCCATCAATATTAGGAACACATAAGCGACCCTGAAGTCGCAGAACACCATCCTCGCCAATAGAAACGTCCTTGGCACCACCCTGTAGTACCGTCTCCCTGAGAACTGCCAAGTGCGGATCATCAAACTACCGAGCCTTGATCTGCCCCAACAATGAATATTGAGCAACAACACATGCAAGAACTCGGCTGGGCTCTAAAATTTCCAGCCTCACAAGTCTGTTAGCCAAGGACTGAATGTCTAAAGCTAGTGGCCTCTCCTCCGCTGAAATGAATGCCAAGTTACCCATACTCTCTGCCTTCCTGCTTAAGGCATCTGCGACCACATTCGTCTAGCCCGGATGATAAAGAATGGTGATGTCATAGTCCTTCAGTAACTCAAGTCATCTATGTTGCCTCAAATTAAGATCCCTCTGCTTGAACAAGTGTTGCAAACTGCGGTGGTCTGTATAAACCTCACAAGACACTCCATACAAGTAATGCCTCCAAATCTTAAGAGCATGAACATCGCTGCCAACTCCAAATCATGCACGGGGTAGTTCTTCTCATGAATCTTCAGCTGGCATGAAGCATATGCAATAACTCTCCCCTCCTGCATCAATACACACCCCAAGCCAACGCGCGAAGCATCACAATAAACCGTATACATCCTCGAACCAGAAGGCAACACTAGAACTGGTGCTGTGGTAAAATCCGTCTTGAGCTTCTGAAAGCTCTCCTCACACTCGTCGGACCATCGGAATGGGGCACCCTTATGGGTAAATCTAGTCAGAGGTGCTGCAATGGATGAAAAACCCTTCACAAACCGGCGATAATAAACTCTTGATCTTGGTCGCTGGAGTAGGACGAGGCCAACTCTGAACCGCCTCAATCTTCTTGGGATCCACCTTAATGCCCTCTCCTGATACCATATGCCCCAAGAACGCCACATAATCCAACCAAAACTCACACTTGGAGAACTTAGCATACAACTTCTGTTCCCGCAAGGTCTGGAGCACTACTCTCAAATGCTGCTCGTGCTCCCCCAGGCTACGTGAGTAGATCAAGATGTCATCAATGAAGACAATAACAAAGGAATCAATATAAGTCCTGAACACCATGTTCATCAAATCCATAAACGTCGTTGGGGAATTAGTCAAGCCAAAAGACATCACAAGAAACTCATAATGACCATACTAGTATGAAAGGTAGTCTTCAGAACATCTAATTCCCGAATCTTCAACTGATGGTACCCCGATCTCAATTCAATCTTAGAAAACAACCTAGCACCCTGCAACTGGTCAAACAAATCATTGATGCACGATAACTAGTACTTGTTCTTGATAGAGACTTTGTTCAACGGGCGGTAGTCAATGCACATCTGCATCGTCCCATCCTTCTTCTTCAAACAACACTGGCGTACCCCAAGGTGATTCACTCAGTCTAATAAACCCCTTAGTTAGCAACTCCTCAAGCTGTTCTTTCAACTCTTTCAATTCTTTCGGAGCCATATGGTACTGTGGAATGGTATAGGGTGGGTACTCGGATCCAAATCAATACAAAAATCAATATCACGATCTCGCAGCAGCCTGGAAGGTCAGAAGGAAACACATCGGTGAACTCCCGGACTACTGGCATTGAATCAATCATCGGAGACTCTATGGTGATGTCCCGAACATAAACTAGATACGCCAAGGTACCCTTCTCGACCATACATCGAGCCTTCAGAAAAAGGATAACCCTACTAGCTGTACTAACTGAGGAACTCCTCCACTCCAATCTCACAAACTCGGGCATGGCTAAAGTAACAGTTTTGGCATGGCAATCTAGGATGATGTGATAAGGATATAACCAATCCATGCCCAGGATGATCTCAAAGTCGGTCATATCAAGTAATAAGAGATTCTCTAGTCTTGAACCCACAAAATGTGACCTTACATGACCGATAGATCCAATCCACAACCACAGAGTCACCCACAGGAGTGGACACATAAACAGAAGTATCCCAAGGACTCATGAGGAATATCCAGAGAATGAGCAAACAAAGATGATACATATTAATAGGTAGACCCTGGATCAAATAATACTGAAGCATCCCTACCACATATGGAAATAATACCTGTGATAACGGCATTTGAGGCCAATACATCTGGTCTGGCCGGAAAAGCATAGAATCTGGCTGGAGCACTGGATGGCTGGCCTCCACCTGACTGAACAGTAGCTGGCTGAACTCCTCTTGCCTGGCTCCACCTCTAGGACGGCCCCTACCAACCTGTCCTCCGCCTCTGGGCAGCCGGACTGCCGGTGGTATAATCATAGGCTGATGACTCTGCTGCACTGCCTTGCCCCGAAGTCTTGGACAAGTCCTTTTCATGTGACCCCGATCTCCACACTCATAACAACCTCTCGGCACTATAGATTGCTTCCCTGAGGACTGGCCCTGATGGCCTGAATACCCACTAGAGGAACCCTGAATGGCTGCGGGACAGTATGAACTCTCTGGCACTACACCGAAATAAGCACTAGAAGAACCCTAATGACTAGAATACCCACGGGAGGAACCCTAAATGGCTGGTGGGAGATAAGAACTCTCCGGCATCGCACTGAATAAGGCCTCACTGGAGCACCTCGAGGAGGTGGTAAGGGTGTTGAATATGGGGGCATGCTAGGTTGGCCCCTCCCTAACTGACCTATGGCCCTATCCGGGGCACCTCTAAAATATCCAGAGAATCGAGCCCTCTTGTCCTGCCGTCCCTGATCTCTACCTCTCATACGGTAGCCCTCAATCCTGCGAGCAATATCCACTACCAGCTGGTAAGAAATCCCCATCTTACCTCTCGGGCCATGTTGGCCCTAATATCAGAGTGCAATCCTGCAACAAACATCCACACTCTCTCTACGTCAATAGGAAGTATCATTAGTGCATGAAGGGACAACTCAGAGAACCTTGCCTCATAATCGGTCACCGACATCTAACCTTGATCAAGCTGCTCAAACTGATACCGTAACTCTTCCTTCTCGGAGGGCGAAATGTACTTATCCAAGAAATGTTGTGTGAACTGGCCCCAATGAATAGGAGGAGAACCCGTTGGCCTGCCAAGAACATAAGACTGCCACCATCTACGGGCCCTTCCCTCCAACTGGAAAGTAGTAAAGTCAACCCCATGAGACTCCAATATCCTTATATTGTTCAAATTATCCCTGCACCTATCAATGAAATCCTGAGCATCCCCATGACGCTCACCTTCGAAGATAGGAGGGTGTATCCTAGTCCATCTATCCAATAACTTCTGTGGATCGCCGTCCGCAGCTGGCCTGAGCTCAAGTGCCACTGCTGCAACTGGTTGGGCCTCATCCGCAGATAGTGCACCCGGAGTCTGATATACCGCAGCTGCATGTCCAAGATCCTGGGCAGTAGGGGTTTGTGCTTCTCCTCCCGCCTGAGATGTTGTTGGGTTCGCTGGAAATAAACCATCATGAGTCATAGTATCCATGAAGCGCATCATATGGCCCATATTCTCCTGAAAGCCCGGTGCTGTTATGAAATCCACCGGGGCAGGATCTGTTGCGGGCACCTCGCCCTGCTCCTCTACAATAGGATCCTCTGCTGAATCCGCTGGTGGTGCAACTAGGGAAGCTCTGGGACGCCCTCGTCCCCTACCTTAGGCTGGTGCCCTCCCCCGACCTCTACCTCGACCTCTAGCAACGGGGGGAGCGGCTCTTTCCGGGTCTAAAACGTAAGTCATACGTGTCCTCACCATCTGTGAGAGAATAGAAGAATGAAATTTAGTATACCATCAACCGCACGATAAAGGATGAATAAAGAGTAGTTTCCTAACACCCTATAGTCTCCCTAAGATAAGTAAAGACATCTCCATACCAATTGGCAAGACTCTATTAGGTTTGCCCATTACTTGTGAGACCTACGTGAAACTAGTACTCTGATACCATGTTGTCATGACCCAATTCCATTTTAGGTCGCGATGGCGCCCAACACCGATGTTAGGCAAGCCAACACTATTCAACTAATAGGTTCCATTTATTTTTACCAAAACATTTCCAACATTTACTTAACTTAAATTTAAAACATTTGATAATAACGGATAATTTAGGCAATTCAAAACTGAAATGACCAAAAGAAGTCATAATTAAGTGATTACATCCCAAAAGAATAGTCTACCAATGTATGTGCCAAGAACTAGTGTCACAAGTATGTGGACATCTAGTAGATTGTACAAAAGAATATAACTATGCTATTGCCTGAAACAGAATAGACAACAAATAACAAAAGAGAGACTCCGGCATGCTGTTGAACGACATCATAAAGGGGCAGATCACCGTAGAATCTCGGTCAAGTATCAGGAACGTGCACCGTGCGGGTAGCTAGATGCACCTACCTAAGATCATGTACAATTAAATATATAAGTGTAGTATAAGCACATAAACAATATGTACCCAGTAAGTATCCAGTCTAATCTCGAAGAAGTAATGACAAGGGGTCGACTTGACACTTACTAGGGCCAAAATAATATAATTAAGTGTGAGACTAAGCATGGATGTCAGGAAGTGACAAGTCCTTTCATAATTACATTTTCAGTTTCCATCATTTCAGTTAACAATTGATATTTCAAGATATTTAAAGCAGTTCAAATTACAGAAAGTACCAAGCAAATAACATGTGCAAATAATGCCGAGGTCGTACGGTCCGATCCAACAAAATAATAAAATGTGCACTGCCAGAAGGCCGAACGACGCGAACCATAGATGCATTTATTACCCCGCTCGCGAATCATACATGCAACACGGTCAAATATAAATAAACACATCAAACAGTCAATCAAGAATTCATCAAGAAAGCAATTACTCAAGGAAATGTCAACCTCTCTTTAAAGGTCAAGAAAATGGTGTTTAATCTTTTTAGAAATTCTTTGCCAAGTTTGATATGATTTAAACAACTTAATTTGACAATAAAGTTTCAAGTACGGCAAGTAGATCATGCTTTTGGGTCCTAGACTACCCGGACTTAGCATAATAGTAGCTACGCACGGACTCTCGTCACCTCGTGCGTACGTAGCCCCCATAATTAGAAACACATATTCAATTATTTCGCATATGGGGATAATTCCCTCTTACAAGGTTAGAAAGGAGACTTACCTTGCCCCCAAGCTTACTTTCAAGCTCAAGAATGCGCTTGAACTCTCAACCGGAGCCGGACAATCCAAAACTATTCAAATAGGGTAAACACTAATCAATTTAGGCTCCAAAGTTCATACTTCCACTATTAGAGAAATTACCTAACCCAAATTATAAGATTCCTAAAATTCACCTCGGGGCCACGTGCCCGGATTCCAGAAATGTTTGAAGAAAATCGTTGCCCATGACCTTAGGATCAAGAGTATGTGATTTTTACTAGATTCCATAACAAATTTTGTGGTAAAACACCATTTTTATCAAAACCCTAGGTTTTCACCTAAACCCATAATTTTCACTAATTTACATGTTGTAATCTACCCATAAACTATGTATTAAACTCACATGATGTAGGAATTACTTACCTCACAAACCTAGGTTTAAATCTCACCTTTTCAAGCTCCCAAATAGCCCAAGTATTGAGTGAAGTGAGTAAAAAAATGACAAACTCCCGTATTAAATGAAGGACGCTGCCTTCAGCGACTTTCGCACTTGCGACGCGTGGACCTCACATGCGGTCTCGCTTTTGCGGACCATTGTCTGCATCTGCGAAAAGGGGCTGGACTGGCTAGGATCGCACCTGCGGACAGGTGAACGCACCTGTGGTTCCGCTTATGCGGAAAAGGGACCGCATCTACGGAATCTAGACTCCGCTCTTGGGCCGCATCTGCGCAGCTTCACCCGCACCTGTGAGCTTGCACCTGCGGCTGCCCAACCGCAGGTGCGGTCACAGCAGAACTGGTGCACCAATAGCTTATTTTGAGCTTGGACTCGACTCGCACGACATTCAAATGGCATCCGGGGCCCCCGAGGCCCCGTCCAAACATACCAACAAGTTCAAAATCATAAGACGGACTCGCTTGAACATTCAGAATGCCTGAAACAACATTAAAACTAAGAATTACACCCTAAAACCAATTGGATCAAACTTATGAACTTTAAGTTCTTCAATCTACTTCCAACGCGCCGAAGCGTAATTATATTACTCGAAATGATACCAAATTTTGCGTGCAAGTCTTAAATGATATTACAGAACTATTATCAGTCTCGAAATTCTGTTTGGACCTTGATATCACCAAAACACGTTCAAATCCACATTTATAGGACTTCTAAAACCTTTAAGAATCAAACTTTCACTATTTGGCGCCAAAATGCTCCCAGATCATTTGAAACCCGTTCCGAACATATGCCCAGGTCCGAAATCACCATACGAACCTATTGGAACCGTTAAATCCCGATTCTGAGGTCGTTTACCTAAAATTTTGAGCGAAGTCAAACTTGGCATTTTAAGCCAATCTTAAGGAACCAAGTGTTCCGATTTTAACTCAAACTCTCTCAAATCCCTAATCAACCATCCCCGCAAGTCATAAATTAGTAAAAGCAAGTAGGAGAAGTCTCATTTAAGGACATGGGGTTCTAAAAAGCAAAACGACTGGTCGGGTCGTTATAGTTTCGATCCCTTGGATATATTTAGATAAGCTATGATTGAATGGGATCCGGGGGCCTCGGTTGTGTTTCGGACCAACTTCCATTACTTTGCTATTGTTGATTTCTGGTATCAAGAGTGTGTTTCGCGTCGCGATTGCGAAGGGTTGTGGGAGCTGGAGAAGAATTTATTTTTCGCGATTGAGGGAAGGCATCGTCATCATGTTATGGTGGTCTGGTTGATCTCCCCATTTACATGGTTAGGGCCGCGAACGCGATGCGTTAACATGGTGGTCGGGCTTGGATGGTTGCTCATCACGATCACGTGAGGGGGTTCACGATCGCGGAAGGTATTTGTCTAAGGCTATAAGGTTGGGCCTTCGCGTTCGCGGAGCTTGGCTCGCGATCGCGTAGGCTGGTAAGGCAGAGGTCACGATAGCGAATGGTACCTCGCGTTCGCCTAGAAAGATTTTCTGGGCAAGGCTAGTTGGCCTTCGCGATCGCGCGGGTGCTTCCGCGATCGCGAATGGTACCTCGCGTTCGCCTAGAAAGATTTTCTAGGCAAGGTTGGTTGGCCTTCGCGATCGCGCGGGTGCTTCCGCGATAGCGAATGGTACCTCGCGTTCGCCTAGAAAGATTTCCTGGGCAAGGCTGGTTGGCCTTCGCGATCGCGCGGGTGCTTCGGCGATCGCGAAGAGGAAGGACTTGGGCAGAATATAAGTTGCAAATAGGGAATTTGCTCATTCCAACTCATTTCTCTTATGTTGTAGCAGTGACAGAAAGCACTAATGCATTTTATAGTTCAAACATGTAAAATTACAAATGACTTGTTGTCACCGCTTCTTCTAATCTTTTTTTAGCCGAGGATCTATTGAAAATAATTTCTTTGCCTTACCAGAGTAAGGGTAATGTTGCATACATCCTACCCTCCAAAAATTTCACTTGTAGAATTTCACTGAGTTTATTGTTGTTGTATACTATAAAATTACAACGAACAAGGTTGGGGCTAATATGGTCAATTTTTACTTTTTTCCCAAGATAACTTATCTCAATATTAATAATTTGACCTCCTAGATGTGATAAAATAATACCAAATTTGAAGTATAAATTAATCTTGAAATTAGTTAATACCTTCAATAAAATAAAATATAAATTTAATTCAAAATTTAATTATGGAATATCACACCTTATCTCATAAATCAAACTAAATCACGGAGCCTGTTTGGATTGGCTTAAAAAAAAGTAAAAATACCTTTTAAGATAAAAAAAATAATAAATTGAACTTTTGACTTGTTTTAAGTAATTTTTAATTTATTTTATCCACTTTTTAACGTTATCGAACACTAAAAGAAGTTAAAAAAACTTAAAACTCAACTCACTAAATAAGAAATGGATCATCTGGATATATTTAATAAAAAATTCATGAACAATAGTCCTTTACACATCACACAACACGACAAAAAAAGTTGATGAAAGAAAACATCAACTGTAAATATATAAAGAGAAAACAACACCAAAGTCTTCTTCATTTCCACGTAGTGATAAAAAAAAAACAGAAAAAGACCTCTGTGTTTTCCAGTCTCTTTGTTTCCAGCTAAAAAACCGTCGTCCAAGAAGCCGAATAACTCGGCAGCAAAAATAAAATTGTTACAAAAAAAAAAAGAAGGATAGCTTGATAGAAAGAAGCTGAATTATGGGGTTTTGAAGAAGGGGACAAGTGCCTGAGTCATTTACAAGGTTCTGCATAAGTTCCAGAAGGTTCTTTTATCTGCTGCTATAATATTATTCTAGCCTTTCTATTTTCAGTATTTTTTCTTTTTGATTGGTTAAAGTTGATTTTTTTTTGGGGGGGTTCGTTGTGGATTCTTGGGTCTGAATTCGGTGCATGTTAGTATTTCAAAATCTTGGGATTTTCTCAGATTACTGTGTGTTTAATTTTGTATACTTAGATTTGTTACTCTAAAAGGGTTCCAAATGGAGTGAAATAGATACGGAGTTTGGATTGAGGCTTAGATGTTGTTGATGTTTATTTGTTGCCCTTGTTCTAGAGTCTGTTTGGCTAAAGCTTCTAAAAACTGCTTATCTTGAGAAGTACTTTTATCAAAATAATGCTTTCTCGAGACCAAAATCATACATTTTGGTTGTTCTTCAGATTTTACTGGAAAGACTGCTGTATAGTAAGTATTTTTGTTAACTTTTTTCTCAAAAAAATAATTCGAAGTTGAGACTCTAGAAGGACAAATATGTATGTTCAAGTTGAATGATTTGCACTTCTCTTGCTGGAAGTAAGCTATCCCTTGATAAAGGGCTGTCTCGTGCACGAAGCTCCCGCTATGCGAGGGGTCCGGGGAAGGGTCAAACCACAAGGGTTTATTGTTCGCAGCCTTACCCTGTATTTCCGCAAGAGGTTGTTTCCACGACTCTAACCCGTAACCTCTTGGTCACACCACAACTGCTTTACCAGTTACGTTAAGGCTCAAGTAAACTATCCTTGATGAATATGATTATTGATATAGCATTAATGTAAGTTAACATGGTAAATTGAGGTCAAAATAATAAATAGACACACTCTACTTAGTTTGTCAAGTCTTAAGAGTAAACTTTATTCGTATGCTGGAACTGAAATAAAGGTAAAAGAAGTTCACCTTTCAATTATTCTGCTTAGGTCATACTCTAATGTGTAAGGTGTAGATACTCGGGACGTTTTCAGTTTCTGAACGAGGTCACAGATGATTAGCAGAATGCAGGACTTGCTTCAAAAAGACTCTGATCTTAGTAGCGTCTCAACAGCCCCATCGATCAGTGTTAGACCTAGTTGGTGAACTAGAAAAGAACCACAAATGCAACAATGGTTGACTTTTCCTGGTCCTCAAAATCCCGAACAGTTCGGTTTTCATTTTCAAGATCAGGATTCCTCTTCTACTCAGTTGACGGGTCAATCATGCCCTGAAGTTGCTACTGAAGGAGAAAGCAAAATCTATGGGAAAAGCAACATGCCTTTTCAAGCAGGTAATGGTATCGACTTAATTATTTGACATATTTTAAGATGTAAATATACAGTGTGCAAAAATATTAAAGCTATGGCCTAAACTAAGACAAATGGAGATGGCCTGTGATCTTCTGTGTTCTGCTGGTACTTACTGTACTGTGTTTGAATTTGCGGTGAATGCATACTTCCTTGTAATCAGATAAAGTTTGGTTCTTCTTACTTTAGACTTTCAACGCGAGAAAAAATGTGGGAATGAAATGTGAAATTGATGGTTTGGTAGGTTGAGATTAACTTGGATTAGCCCCAGCCTTTTATTCCAATGCATTGCGCCTCTGTTAGCCTGGTAAGGAGTGATTGCAAAAGTGATTCTGAACATCTGGTATTGCACAAATCCATATTCCATAATTAATAAAGGCATGACAAAGAAACTCTTGATTTATTGTTTTTGGAATTAGAATGGTTAGCATAGAACTCATATTTCAGAAATATGTTGACAGGTAATCATACTTATTGCGAGCCCTATAACTTTGGAATAGATACCCTTTAACTACCCGAGCATAGCAAGATGAATGCTAATGTTGCTAAGTACCCTTTTTGCAATTTTTGTTTAATTTTAAAACTGAGTCATCTGAAAGCTGGAAATTGGTCCTTTATGCATGTCTGTAGGAATGACTTGTGCCACCTCTCTGTCCTTTTGGTCTTGTACTAGTCATTATTTGGAATCTTAATAACTTGTATAAGGTTACAACATTTTACACCAAATAGTGGTATTTCCATCATACAAAGGAGTGGGTACTACTATCTACAATAACAAAATGAACTACATTTTGGCAATGATTAATGCTTAATGTTATAATATTCTGTATCACCATTATACGATAGAATAACGAGGAACACATGCCATGGTATTGGATGTGGCGAATATTGCTGTAATTCTTTGTTGGGACACTACGTTCATCTTGGAAAGATGATGGCTATGCTCAACAACAACAACAACAAACCTAATTTTATCTCACTAGTGGGATCTGGGGAGGGTAGTGTGTATGCAGACCTTACCCCCGCCTGGCAAAGGTAGAGAGAACCGCTATGCTCAATATACAAATATCAGTTTATAAGGGCAAGTGTCTACTTTCCGTTTTGAAGTCTTGCGGATGTTTATGATGGAAAAAGGAAAAGGAAAAAAAGGAAAGACCTATTCTTTAAAAAAAACAGATTCCCCCTAGCCAATAGAAAGTTGCTTCAGTTCTTCACTAAATTGGCGGGACTGATAGGAGTTCCTTTATCCATTTAACATGGGTGTAGCTTTATTATTAATATGTTACTATATGTTTTGGTTGTGGACTTCATTGGAACTCATGAAATGGGTGGGTTGTGTTTGGTTTGATAGTTGTTGAAGAAGATTGGAATTATGGAACTCATACTCTGGACTTTGTTTTGCTTGTGTTGGTCTTGGAGAAAAACTTTAACTTAAAGCTTCAGGTGCTAGACCATTGTAGTCACCTAGTCGTGAAGGATTAGCTAGAAATTTGAAGAACCTGAGAAACAAAAGAGTTGCGAAATGAAATAATTGTTGTCATTAACCTTCTCCCTTCAACATCTTAGTTACTCATGCAGTACATTCAATCTAGCCATGTAATCCCATGCTATCTTAGAACTGATCAGGTTTTATTTCCTACTTACTATATACTAATTTATATGGCTGTCATTCAATTTTGGGACAGCCCAAAGTGTTTGACACCATTCGTCTAATAATATTATCTAAAGCAACTTTTACAACTTTCTAAAATTCACATGCATTTACTAATCAAAAGAATTTCACAAGCATTTAACTACTCAATTTTAAAACTTCATTGTGATGTTTTATCTATCAGACTAACTTTACTATATTTTAATATTTTCTTCAAAGTGTTTGACACCACTCGTCTAATAATATTATCTAAAGCAACTTTTACAACTTTCAAGAATTTGCATTTACTAATCAAAAGAATTTCACAAGCATTTAACTACTCAATTTTAAAACTTTGATGTGATGTTTTATCTATCAAACTAACTTTACTATATTTACTATTTTCTTTCTTTGCCACTATAAAAAAAAGGACAGTCTGGTGTACTAAGCTCTCGCTATGTGCGGGGTCCCTTAGCCCGGTGCTCATGACGTGCTACGGAACCTCCAATTCGATAAGTTTGAAAAGTCCAAAGAGCGGGCTGGACCACAAGAGTCTATTGTACGCAGTCTTACCCCGCATTTCTACACGAGGCTGTTTCCACGGCTCGAACCCGTGACTTCCTGGTCACATGGCAACAACTTTACCAGTTACGCCATGACTCCCCTTCTTTGCCTCTTTATAATACTTAATCTAAATTAACATCTTAAACCCTGTCAAACTCCATATAAAAATAGGATGAAAGGAATATTTGGTTTACAAGCTCTTCATGAGTATGGATATCTTTTAGCCTCAAATTTGTTTTTGCCTCTGCTTTCACTACTTCCCTTTGGATTTTTAGATACTTCATACCATGGTAAATCTGTTTTGATCATGTTCAGGCTATTCTAAAAGTATTGAAAAGCCTGATGAAGCTCAAAGTGAATCCACACTGTCGAGTCACGAGCATGATTGCACTTACCAAGGAAACCACAAACAAATTGTGAGTTTTTCTTAATTCTTTTCATATGCTGTAATTTCTGAGCAAGTGATGACATCTCACAATGTCATTTCTAGGCTTATGCACCTTTTGCGTACTCTGATCCTTACTGCCATGGTTTACTTGCTGCTTATGGACAAGAAAAGGTGAACCTTTTTCGTTCTAGAAAAGGCATGTTGCTTTTCCCTTTTTCGTTTTAACAAAAACTGATGACGTGCAGTATTATTTATTTCTAGTTTTTGTTAAAAGAAAAGGTGAACCTTTTTCGTTCTAGAAGTTTACGTTCTTTATCAAACTGCTTTTTTTATTTTTTTTTATTTAACCTCTGGAAGATTGTTTGTTTGAGCCATTGCCAGTTTTAAGTACAGATGGCTCTATAAACAATTAATAGTATTTCGATAGTAGGCAATTGCTCATTAATTGTTTTAAGTAATATAATTATAAGTATTTTATTTGCAAATTAAGATTTCCATCTAAGAATAACTTCTCTGTTAACCTTTTTGATTTAATTATCTGGTTTTTGTGCATATAGGCACTGACCATAGTCCATAGGCGTTGAAAGATTTAAACCTCTAATGGGAAATTTTTCTCTGTTCTCTTTGATTATTAATTATGGGAGAATAATTTGTGGATCATTCACTGTTCAAGCTTTAAGTCTGACTGTAACTTTTATGTGGCATTTGGTTTTCAAGTTTCAAGAACCTTATAAACTTCTAAGTAGGTACCAGCACTCAAAGAATTGATGCCATTTTACATATCAAATGTCATATGTGAATAGTGGACTATGTTTGATTCCAGGCCTCAGTACTAAATGTACTTATATAGATATACCTAAGTGGATTTCTTTTGTATGGAACAGCCCATGATTTGCAAAATCTGATAAGTCCATTTTAAAGCCAGTGTTTGTTTTTCTTCTTCATACTTGTTGTGAGATACTTATGTAGCAGTTTGCTTCAGGTTTATCCACAAATGTTAGGCCCCATATCTGCTCGAGTGCCACTTCCTCTTGACTATCAGCAAGATGAACCGATATTTGTTAATGCAAAACAGTACCAGGCTATTCTCAGGCGGAGAGAGTATCGTGCAAAGCTGGAGGCTCAGAATAAACTCTCAAAAGGACGCAAGGTAAGGGTCCCTAGTGTTTCAGCATGTGTGTTAGTTGCCGTGGTTCAATTAGGTTACTTATTCACAAAATACTTTCAGCCATATCTCCATGAGACTCGCCATCGGCATGCACTGAATAGGGCTAGAGGACCTGGTGGACGCTTTCTCAATATGAAGAAGCTTCTGGAGTCTGTATCCCCCGATGTGACAAACGTCCAGGGTACCCCAGTATCTAATGCATTGCAGCTGAACAGACAGATAATGGAACCGAAAGTTCATCAATCAAAAAACTTTCAGGAGAGTTACTCTACACACACTTGTTCTGGTATCTCCGACGGCTCAAACTGTGATGATATCAACCCGCAGCAACCTTTGAATTACTCTGCCTTTGCCTGACATATTGGTGGGTCCACAGAGCGTGCTGGAGGTGTGGTGATGTCCAACCCTACCTCTCAGTCCTCTGCTAGGGGACTGGGAAAGAAAAATTCACATCACAAGTCTATCTTTGGCCTCTGTTGGTGACAGGATTGCTAGTGAAAGTGGGAAGTCATCCTTGGCTATGTTAGGATTTGTAGTATGCTATTGCCTTCTATTTAGTCCATTAGCTTGCATGGATATTTTCTATATGTACTGCTTTAGATTCCTCTTTTGTGGAAATTTATTTACTTGCAAAATTAACAGTGGCTGCGTTTACTTTTTTGTGGTTTGTACGACCAGTTAGTTCTCTAGGAGTTGATTGGTTCTGAAACTAGTATATAGGAAATGGAGTTTCTTATAGGGATGGTTTACACAAATAACCACCTAGATTTAATGTGTAGTTTTTCTAGTCGATATACATAGATTATATATTGATTTTATATATTTATACATGTATTATATTTATTATACATCCGGCGGTTATTTTTAGTTTAAAAGATTAGGTGGACGGCTATTTGGGTTAATCCAGATCTCAGTGGGCCGGGGACCATAAAGTATTCCTCCACTCTTGGTCAGGGTCTTGGGTTTGAGCTCTAAAATGATTCTTTTTTTTCCCATAGGGAACGTTTAGCTAATTAGTGGTGCCTATTTGACGCGTTCGAATTAGTTGAGGCAATAGAGTTTTGGAAACCAAATGGTTAAAAGAAAGATGAGTTTCTTATACTAATGTTTGACTGTGGTAAAGAGGGAAAAAGGAGAAAAACAAGAGGAAGTAAATTTTGAGGATTGTGTGATGTGATTCCTCTGCACTAAGTTTTTCAAACGATCGACATCAGTGTTTTAAAGGCGTTTTCGGGGCGAGTCTTGGGGCGAGGAGTACCAAAAATGCCCCGAGGTGATGGTGTGGGGCGAAAGTCTCAAGAAGCGTACGCCCAGCAATTCGGGGCACATGCCCGCGCGTTCGGAGGGTACACCCGGGTGTTTGAGGTGCGTTTTTTTAGTGAGACGTAAGCCCCAGGGACTTTTTCTAATTAAAACAAAATTTATTGAATAAGTCCTTCATATAATACTCAAATTCTCAAAAAGTCAGTTTGGTAATTACTCAGAGGTTTTAAAAAGAAACTGAAACGTATTAAATTTAAAAGTCAAGACCTTTTTTATTGATTGAAACCTTAATTCATGGTCTTTCCCAATTCTTTATCTTGTCCGATAGTCTGCTAATATCCCCTAAAAAAATGAATATTTAATTTCTTTTACAAATACAAAGAGAACTGCATTTCTTTCATAACAGCAAGTTCAAAGCTCAAATTGCATATTAGTCATCCTTTTTGTTTCTCCATGTAGAAAACTTTATTCTTTTCGACTCAAGTTGCTTGTGCTTCTAAGTAGCGTATAATAGATTATTTTGATTAGTTTTTGCGGCGATGGAGCACATTTATATATATATATATATATATATATATTTCACATATTTATAGTTTTCTTCATTTCTTATGCAATTTTACCTGTTTATAAATATTTAGTGTAATTATATTATTTTATAAAATATTTAAAATTAAATACTTATGGGACTAACGCCCCGTGCCTCGGGGCTTACGTCTCGCTGAAGCATATGTAGAACTCCTCGACATACGCCCGCTCCTTTTAAAACATTGATTGGCATATAACACTTGTTTACTTCTAACGAGTTTACAAAGATGCAACTAAATCTACAAGATTTAACTAGATTAACAACCCATATTAATAATAAATTAAAAATAGCCATACTTTTTGTTTTTTTAACCCTATTTGCAAAGTGGGATGATTTTGTTTGTTTTTTATAGCCAGCTGTGTCAGATATATTTTTCCTGATTTTTAGCATTTATTTGAGATAACATTTGGATACTATTTAAATAATAGGAACTCAACTTTCCACAAAATGCTTATCTCTCCATTTCCGCAACACTCTCTCTCACCCCTCGCGATTTATCCAAAACCCTTACACTCTTTTCTAAACATTGGCACCCCAAATTAAAAACTACAACTGAAAATCTAACTTTAGGTGGTCATTATGATCAGAAACTCACTCTCTGGAGTTACTCTATAAGAATAGACATAATGCTTTAACCTTCCCAACAAGTAAATTCGTAAGCGTCTATTTTAGCGAAGAATTTTTTTATGCCCGAAACTTGGGTTATAGAATTTTCCCGCTAAGGGGCTACTTGTATGAGAAAAAGAAGAGTCATTTCGAAGGCTTTGTATCAGACATCTTCGCTACACTGTTACGGTGAATTATATTATTAATATGTAATATTAAATTCTATATTTGATGTACATGTTTTTGTAAATACAATGCATATCTTTAAATACAATTTGTATATGAAATATATAATTCAAAATTTTATATTATACAATTAGCATGTGATGTATAATTATATATAAAATGATTATTTTATGTATATATGATTTGTATATGTACAACAACAACAACAACAAAATACTCAGTAAAATCTCACTAGTGGGGTCTGGGGAGAGTGCAGTGTACGCAGACCTTACTCCTATCCCGAGAAGGGTAAAGAGGCTGTTTCCAGGAGACTCTCGGCTCAACAGGAGAGACAATAATATTAGAAAAGAAACAAGACAAAATGCATAACAACAAAAGATGCCAGAAAGAGAATAACAACGAAGAATAAATGAAAGGACAATAACACAAAACTATGCAAAATAACAATGTGAACATAATATAGACCGCTAACAAACCTAAACAAAACTCTACCAGACTACCCGGAACAAAGAGGGAGGAAGTCTCGACTATCCCCTAGCCTACCACCCTAATGCTCGACCTCCACATGTTCCTATCAAGAGCCATGTCCTCGGAAATCTGAAGTCGCGTCATGTCCTTCCTGATCACCTCGCCCCATTACTTCTTAGGCCGCCCTCTTCCTCTTCTCGTACCTGCCAAAGTCAACCACTCACACCTCCTAACCGGTGCATCTAGGCTTCTCCTCCGCACGTGTCTGGGCCATCTAAGTCGTGCTTCCCACATCTTGTCGTCCACAGGAGCCACACCCACCCTCTCCCGAATATCTTTATTCCGAACCTTATCCAGCCTAGTGTGCCCCACACATCCATCTCAACATCCTCATTTCTGATACTTTCATCTTCTGGATATGTGAATTCTTGACTGGCCAACACTCAACTCGATACAACATGGTCGGTCTAACCATCGCTCTATAAAACTTACCTTTGAGTTTCGATGGCACCTTCTTGTCACACAAGACTCCAGACGCTAACCTCCATTTCATCCACCATATCCCAATACAGTGCGTAACATCCCCATCGATCTCTCCAATACGGTGATTTGTATATGTTATGTATAATTTTGACATTGATATTATACACATGGCATATGTGCTGTATAATTAATGTAGAATTATATGTATATTTACGTATATATAATTTGTATATGAGATATATAATCCAGGTCTTTATTTTAATATAATTAATATATAATTATATATACAATAATTACTTTATGTATATGATTTTTAGTTTTAGCCTATCTAAATGTCCCTGGTTATATATTTGATGTGTGTGATTTTTTTCATTTAGTTCATATAATTTATATTTTTATAATATAATTTTAAACAATGTTAGTACTTCTTTTAAAATTTGGACCAAAAATCTCGCTGGGTATTCAAGAGGTCTTGGAAACAAAGGGGGATTTGCAGGCGTACCCTATATTTGTGCCACCTTTTAATTTGTATTATATTTTTTAAAATTATTAATTTGGTAGCCAGTAACAATTACACTCCTGACAAATCGCGTGATCTGCAACCTCATTCGTGAAAAAAGATCTCCTCTTCTTCTCTCATCAGCTTTATTAAAAGACCAGAAACTTATCCAGATTCATCTTCAGAATCACACTTGCATGAAGTTGTTTCACCTTGAAACGAAAACTTAATTTGTTTCATGTTGAAGCTAAAACGTTATGCTAATATTGTATGAAGTTGTTTCACGTTGAAGCTAAAACTCCATGCTAATGCATGCTGAATTTATTTATCCTGCAGTCCACTAATTTGTCATGAGTTTTATGCGAAACTTTAGTCTAAACATGCTGAGGTTATTTAGTTCATTCGCTAAAGTTTCAGTTTAAATATGCTGAAGTTATTTAGTTCATTCGCGTAAACTTCAAACTAAACATGCTTAAACTTTTTAATTCATTTGCTAAAATTTCAAACTAAACATGCTTAAGCCTTTTAATTCATTTGCTAAAATTTCAAACTAAACATGCTTAAGTTTTTATCTTGCAGTATGTAATTTTCAAATGAGTTTTTGCTAATGCATGCTGAAGTTATTTAGTTTATTTGCTAAAACTTCAGACTAAACTTGCTTAAGTTCTTTAGTTCATTTGCTAAAACTTCAGACTAAATATGCTTAAGTTTTTTAGTTCATTAGCTAAAATTTCACACTAAACATACTTAAATTTTTTAGTTAATAAGCTAAAACATCAGACTAAACATGCTTAAGTTTTTGTTTTGATGTGTAATTTTCTAATAAGTTTTTTCTAATACATACTGAGATTATTTAGTTTATTTGCTAAAATTTCGTACTAAAATATGCTAAAATTTTATCCTATAATTTTGTCAATAGTCCAAAAGAACAAAATTATCTTTTTAAAATACTTTTAGCCAAAAATAGGTGCGGATACAACGGAAAAACAAAAGGACCAAATAGGACGACCCGCCCATGCAATTTTTAGGAGAAACCTTGGTAGCGTCTCTCTCTCTATACGTATCTCTACAACTAATACCAATCAAAAATTCCTAAACCCTAAACCCTCGTCTTAGAAGCAAAACCGAATTTGGCCATGGCACATCACGCCGGAGACAACGACGGCGACGGCCAGAAACGGCGTCTCTATAATCCATACCAAGATCTCCAAGTCCCTAGACAAAACCTCTACAAACTCCCCACTTCCCCTGAATTCCTCTTCCAAGAAGAATCTCTCGCACAACGTCGATCATGGGGAGAAAACCTAACGTACTTCACTGGCATCGGTTACCTCTCCGGTTCTATCGTTGGCGCCGGTAAGGGGTTCATCGAAGGCGTAAAAGCTTCCGAGCCAGGGGATACCTTAAAACTCCGGGTTAACAGGATCTTAAACGGGTCGGGTCATACAGGAAGGAAATTCGGGAATCGTGTCGGAATAATTGGGCTGATTTATGCGGGTATGGAGAGTGGGATGGTGGCGATTAGGGATACGGATGACGTGATCAATAGCGTGGTGGCGGGTTTAGGGACTGGAGCTTTTTATAGGGCAGCGGCGGGGCTGAGGTCGGCAGCTGTTGCTGGGGTTATTGGTGGTGCTGTTGTCGGGCTCAGTGTTGCAGCGAAACAGGCCATGAAACGATACGTACCCATCTGAGCTTTTGGGCTGGTTTAATTTTTGGGCCTTAATGTTAGTAGCTTTCAATTGTTACTGAAATTTTAGATCATACATTGAGAAATTGTTTTCAAGCTGAGCAGTAATGTAATTATTTCATGAAAAGTTGCATGCTTTCTAGATGTATTTACATGTTTTTGAATATATATTCTGAAATTAGGTTTAAAAGACACTTGTATCGTATGATTAGCTACTGCATGCCATTAAATTGCACCCTGAATAGCATTAATGTTTTTACTTACATTGGTGGTCAGACCAGCCTGCACGCACTATTCCATCAGGGGTATCCTATGCGCAAAAACTTAGGCTAATTCTATGCCTAAAGACTTAAGTAGATATGGGAAAAAATCACCTAATATTTTTTCGCCTCTATTGAGATTTGAACTTGATAACCCATTGTTCTCCTTTCACTTTGTTGACTACTATAGCCACAGTTCGGGTGCTATAATTGTTTCATGAAAGTTGTATGCTTTCTAGAGGTGTTTTCATATCTTTTGAACATATACTCTGAAATTATGTTCAAAAGAGACTTGGTATGAATTTTATGGCATACAGTAGCTAATTATTATAGGTCACGGAAGCAACCACTAATGCTCGTCTTACGGTAGGCTGTCTACATCATAACCTTATGGTGCGGCTTTTCCCCGGACCCTGCGTGAATGCGGGATGCTGTATGCACCGGGCTGCCAATGGTTATTCCCTTACTTTTGTGTTCTCCGTCAATTGTCTTTTGTCATTACAAATTTGTGCAAAATTTCAAGAATGCTTCTTTAGCGATTGCAGAAAATTTCAAGGATGCATCTGCGTAATGGTCCTCCGCTCCTAGTTTTGTACCAATTGTTAGTTACTGAAAAAGCTGTTCAGTAGATAGCATTCGGACAACTAAATTTAAGGTGCACTTTTATATGGCATACAGTACTAATTATTTTTTGCTGTAGTCATTTTATGTTCTTGAGAAGTACCATCTATACTTTGATGGTAACGTTGGGATTATAATCTATGAACCATTGAAATCAGTTGCTTTGACAGTTACTACTGTGTTAGTTCTCTTGCTGATCAATTTTATGCATGTATATGCTTGTGACAGTTCCTAATTTGTTTGGGAATGAGGCATAAAAAATTGTTAATGTATATGTACGGTGATAATATTACTTTCTTGTTTTGCTTCTCAAAAAAATATTACTTTCTCGTTTTGTAGTTAGGTTAATTGCTAAATCTTCACAGTAGGATCTCTGTTTATTTGATTATGACAGTGCATGTGGTTCTTTTTTGAAATTGGCTAGAGGATTTGGAAATCATGGTCCGAGCAGTAATCTTGTCTTGAATTTTTGTTATTTGTTACTGCTCCAACAACCATGGCATGTTCCTTTTCAATCTTTGAACAGAACTCATGATTCATTCTTGTTGATCAAGTTCCACCCCGAGAAAGTGATCATTTCTTGAAATATTGGATTGAACAGTTTGGAGCTCATACAAGAGCATGCTGTTTTTACCTGCAAAGCTTCTTGGAGATGTTTTATATTGTAAAAAATTATTTTGGTGTTTTCCAATATCTAAATTCATATTTGTATTTATTTTCTTGCTAATAAATTAAAAAAGAAACTTACAATTTTAGATCCAAGGACGTGACCTCGTGGTCAATGAAGTGGGTGCAAACTTTGGAGACCAGGTTCATATCCCAACAAGACAGGAAAACTTTAGGTGATTGCTTTCAATCTGCTTAAGCCCGGTACTTGTGCTCTTGGGCGGAATAGTTGCCCTGGAGTCTATCATTATAGGAAAACACTGAAAAGTTTAGGCCATTTCCTCTTATATTGGTAAGAAGTTATGTATAAATATATGGCATAGATATGTGTAAAATCACACACAAACTACAGTTACTGATGTCAACAGGGAAACCTTTTTTATTTTTAGCATAATCTGAGCATTTGGTAAAAGTTCAAGGAAGTAATATAATGAATTTCTATTCACCTGAGTGATTGCTGTGTACGCGCTTCAGATAGGACTATCATAGGTATTATTATAATGCTAATTATTACGATTCAATTGGATGATGTCTTTGCTGTTAAGTATGTGAAATCTGGCATTATGGTATCTCTATTTCAAATTATCGAAACTTAGACCTCAACATTGTTTAGGGAACTAAGTCCTTCTATTTGCTTTCCTTCACGGTTTAAACTTGAATATATATTATTTAATCATAATTAAGTAATAAAAATGTGTATGTATATATTTATTGATGTGATATACATCTATTTTATTGAGTAGATTAATTATCTAACATCCCCTGAGGAATAAACATTTATATGTGCATAAGTTTTCATTCAGGATGAATTTCTCATCTACCTTTAAGATAAGTGCTTAGTTATCGGAAGTTTAACGCTGACTTTCATGAGCAATACTTCCACCTTGAATTGCTTTTTAAAATGCATATTATAGTCTGTAAAGGCTCAAATATTTTACCCCTCAACTTATTCCTCGCCCCTCATTGTCCACAATTATACTTTCTACAATAAGAATAACAAATTCAGTGCATTCCGATTAGTAGTGTCTGAGAAGAGTAGGGCTTATGCAGACATTATCCCTATTTTAAGAGGGCAAAGAGATTATTTTCTTAAGACCCTCAACTAAAAAAAAGATGAAAAGAAGTAGATAACAATAAGAAGATGTTAAAAAAAATCAAAGCGAAGTAATCAAGCAGTATGTAGTGATAGCAATCTAAGAATACAAAGATACCGTACTAACACCAAAACTAACAACAACAACACAGTGAAATTTCACAAGTGGGGTTTGAGGAGGGTAATGCATACAAAGACCTTAGCCCTATCCTGGGGCGTTAGACAGGCTTTTTCCAAAAGACCATCGACTAGAGAGAAAGAATAGACACAAGTAAATGTCAACAACAAGCCAGGAAAATGAAACCAACAATATAAGAACCGGAAAAAAACAGATGGAAGAAAGTAATAGCAATAGCCAAACAGTAACAACGACAAATGAAAAGTAAAACGCTCGACTACCTACTCACCTTTTACTCTAATTCTCGACTCTCATACTCTCCTACCAAAAGTCATGTCCTCGATGACCTTAAGTTGTGGCATGTCACAAAATTATACTTTCTGGAAAAAATAAATGAATGAGCACATATTTAACGCAATGTTAATTCATTCATGTAACCCAAAGGATATGCAGGGTCCTTATTCAGCAGTCCTCGAAAATAGTGGCAATAACTTAACTTAGAGTCAGATTCAAAACCTAAAAGTTTATTACAAATAGCGCAACAGGCTACACTATTCGGTATCTTGCACCTATTACTATCGGAGTGACATTACCCCATTAACGAAAAGAATAATGAAAAAGTAAAAGAAAAAAGGAAAAGCTACTCAAGAATAGAATAAAAAGATAAAGCCACCTCCACCTTTTCTACGCAAAAATCCATAGTTACTCAAAACCAAATCTTGATAATTACTAATCCTCTCTTTTTCCTCCCTCTAAATCTAAACTCAAACCCCATCCATCACAGATTAAACCTCTCATTTTCATTTCCTAACTAATGGAGAATTTTAGATCAATGTCAACAAGGGAAGGAAGAATGCAAAAGGCAGCAGCAGCACCAACAAGCATGCAAGATTTGAGGAGTTATAGTACTTCTCATGTTCCTTATTTTTCTATGGATAAGGTGAAAAAGAGCAATAATAATAATAATAAGAGCAAAGTGATGTCATCTTCATCTATAAAAGGGTGGAATTTGAATGATCTTGAATTGCAAAGAAAGAGAAGAGTTGTTGGTTATAAAGCTTACGCTATGGAAGGTAAGATGAAGGGTTCACTTAGAAAGAGCTTTAGGTGGATCAAAGATACTTGCAACCATGTTGTCCATGGATGGTGGTGATCAATGTGATTGGAAATGTTGCGCCCGACTCTTCAAAATACCGCTGCACTCATGTCAGATCCGACACACATCTAATGATATTTTTGAAGAGTCCGAGCAACATCACACAACGGAAGCGAAAAGCCAGAATAACTTGCATCATATATACTTTGTTAGTACCGACTCTTGTAATTTCTTTTCACGTTTAAGCGTATTTACATAAAGATTTATCTTTTTCACACTAAAAAAAAAAAAAAAAAAAATTTATCAGATATCTGGAGATAGTTGTG